>JAODPA010076022.1:0-28429 GCA_025585075.1 Nepenthes mirabilis
ACCTAAATTAGTCCTAAATAATTCAAGCATATTAAAATAATACAAAATTTTGATTACTCTTTTGTCATAAGCAAATTATGAGTATATGTTTATTTGATCTTTTAGCACTGGAGTGTGAAATTAAATCAAAATTTGGAATTAAAAAAAGGGGCGGCTAGGTGGAACTGGGCCCCACCAAACCGGGCCCTGATTAACTAAACATTGACGTGGCGACGTCTATTTCATCGGGATTATTATAATATGCGACGCTGTCCAAATTCCATTATTCCCGCCCGTTCTCGCCCAAATCTCGCGCCTCTCTCCTTCCCACCTTCTCTCTCTCTCTCGCTTCTCTCCTTCTGTCTCGCAAGTTCGGGACCAGCATTTTTGAGAAGGAGAAGAAAGGAAGGAAAGTGACCAGCAAAACCCGACCCTAGAGGAAACAATGAAGCTAAAACACACTTCATCATCCGAAGCTGTCTCTGTCTCCTCATTCACCGCCGGCGCCACCGTCACATCCTCGGATTATCGCCAATCAGCAGGATCCACGGAGACTTCGAAGACATCGCCGCCCGCTCAAATTCCTGTATCGGAAGATTCAGCGGCGCCATCGACCACCACGGGACGCCAGGAGTCTATCGTAGTTGAGCGGTACGGTGATTACTCCGCTGTGTGCCGCTGGACTTTGGCAAATTTCCCGAAAATCAAAGCTCGGGTGCTGTGGAGTAAGTACTTCGAAGTTGGCGGATTTGACTGCCGGCTATTAGTCTATCCTAAAGGCGACTCTCAAGCCCTGCCTGGTTGTATCTCAATTTACTTACAAATTGTAGACCCGAGAGGCACGAGCTCATCAAAACGGGACTGTTTCACTAGCTACCGATTATCACTTGTTGATTTGAATGATGAATCCGAGATTATTCACCGCGATTCGTGGCATAGGTTTTCCAGTAAGTAGAAATCTCATGGATGGTGTGATTTTACGACTTCGTCATCGATATTAGAACCTAGAGGTAGTTTTATGTTCAATAAAGATAGCATATTGATAGTGGCTGAGATATTGATACTAAAGGACAGTGTGAATTTCACGAGGGACAATAATGAGTTGCAGTATGGGGCGGGAGGGGCCATTTCTGGTACTGTAACGCGGCCAGGGTCAGATGTTTTGACTGGGAAATTTGCTTGGAACCTGCATAATTTTAGCTTGTTTAAGGAGATGATCAACTCTCAGAAGATAATGAGTCCAGTGTTCCCCGCTGGAGAGTGTAATCTGAAGATCAGTGTGTATCAGAGCTCAGTGAATGGGGTGGAGTATTTGTCAGTGTGTTTGGAGAGTAAGGATACTGAGAAGAACACATTTTTGCTATCAGATCGAAGTTGTTGATGTTTGTTCAGGATGTCAGTCTTGAATCAGAAGACTGGAATGAATCACATGCACAGGGACTCTTATGGGAGGTTCACTGCTGATAATAAGAGCGGGACAATACTAGTTTGGGATGAAATGACTATACGAAGATGTCGGATTTTCTTGGGATAGAGTCTGGGTTTCTTGTGGATGATATAGCAGTTTTCGATACTTCATTCCATGTTATTATGGAGTTCAGTAGTTTTTCAAAGAATGGGTGTTTGCTTGGAGTAAGGAGCGGAAGTGGAGCGAGAAGTTTGATGGCCACAGTGGGAAGTTTACTTGGAGAAATGAGAGTTTTACTAAGTTGAAGGATCTTCTGAAGACAGGGAAGATTACTGGGCTTTGCATAAAGAGCAGGAGGTTTCAAATTGGCAATAAAGATTGTCGCCTTACCATTATCCGTGAGGTATGAGAGCATATTTTCACTGGAAATATGTTAGTTCTGAATTCCAGTTTTCCTTTCTTTCTATAAGCTAGATGCATTTATGCTGTTACTGATTGCTTCTTTTTAAAAGAGATTCTACTTATTTGTCTTTTTCAGATTGAATCGAAATATTGCCTGTGTGTATTAGTCCCTAATGTCTGAAATAGGTGAGGATACCATTTCCCTCAGGAATTGTCTTGTGGACATTTTGTGTGACTAGCATGTATTCCTCCTCTTATCGGGGCAGTCTCAGCGTCCATGTCACTTATCTGTGTTTCTGGAGGTCACTGATTCACAAAACACTTCCAGCCACTGGAGTTGCTTTGTCAGTCATTGTCTGTCGTTGGTAAACCAGAGGGTGGAGGAAAAATATGTGACGAAGTAATCTCAGAACAGCTACTCTGAAGCTACTAAAGACTGCAGTTGGCGTGAGTTTGTGACACTCACTAGCTTGTTTGATCAAGGCTCTGGCTTCCTCCTGCAGGATTGTGTTGTATTTTCTGCAGAAGTTCTTATTTTGGAGGAGTCCTTTGTAATGGAAGATTTTGCAGAGCATGATTCTGATACTAATAACACTGGGAAGAAAAGTTCATTTACCTGGAAAGTGGAAAACTTCTTGCCTTTCAAGGAAATAATAGAATCCCAGAAAATTTTCAGCAAATTTTTTGAAGCTGGGGGAATGTGAGCTACGCTTTGGTGGGTGCATTTGTTTTGATGCTTTTTCTCTCGGTCAAATTGTGGTTGCCTTCATGTGCCTTTACTTAATTAGCTAATTGCTTGCTTTCTATGATGTAGGTGTTTATGAATCATTTGACACCATTTGTATCTATCTGGAGAGTGACAATCACTTGGAAGTGATGCTGACAAAAATTTTGGGTTAGATACACATGGCTGTGGTGAGACAAAAGAACCTGCTAAGACTGTCTGGAAGGAGTCTTATATTTGCACGAAGACATGGAATAATTCTGTTCTCCAGTTCATGCAGGTATCAGATATGATGGAACCGGATGCTGGGTTTCTTGTGCGAGAAACAGTTGCGTTTGTGTGTGAAATCATGGACTGCTGTCCTTGGTTTGAGTTTTCTGATCTGGAGGTTAGTTAACTATACTATTCAATGATTTAACTCTTGATATGTGTGATCAATGTTCTTCCTGTTTATTGACAGTTCTTCAGGTCTGAGTTATGAACCTGTTTTGTCAAGTAACCTTGCATGTTCTCATCCCTTTTTCATCAGATGACCCTCAGGAGATACTTGTCCTCTTACTGCAACTACTATCTTCAATTCCTTAATAGACCTGCTTCCCTCCTACCACCATGACCGAATTCATTGACAAGCCATAACGTCAAACTTTGGAACTCAGGGACTAAAATATCAACGCTTTTAACAGTGGAAAAAAACCATTCTTGCTCCTATGGTTTCGATAATTTTGGTAGCACAACCAAAAAAATGAAAAACTTTAAGTTTGTAGAAGAAAAATAGATGTAATGACTAATGACTGGGATGAGGGAGTTAGTCTGTTATGAGCCAAACAACCTCAGCTCCATACACTTGAAGAAGAGGGGAGTGGATGAAAGAGCAATGGGGGAGTGTTAGAATAGGAGCAATTCAAAGGGAATGGTTTTTGATATTACAAGTATTTTTTTTTGCTGAGAAATTACAAGTTGAGGAGGAGATTACAAGTATTCTTTTGTTGATCATCTTACAAATAAAAAGAAACTTGAAAGACAACTTTAAAACAAAAACAAAATTTTCAGCTCATGATCATGCTTTGGTCAGTGTTATCCAGCTTTACAAGATACATTCTTGACTTGTCGTGTCACGTATGGATTATAGCCTCCAGCACTTCTGCATCTATAATTGATCCTCCAATTTGCTTAATATCTCTTGCCGTGAATAAGTTGCTGTGCTTCCATTAAGGCCTTGTAATCTGTTTTAGGTTCTGTCATTTTTTGTTAAAGTGGTCATGAATACCTTTAAGTATCTTGGGAGTGTATTGCTTTACCGTGTGTCCTATGGACACCAAACAGAGAATGGCACTGGGCTGAACTTCGGTTTTCTTCCCCTACAGATTTAGATTCTTTACCTGAAGTATCAAAATGAGGACGAGTGTCAAAGATTTGATGCATGATGGATAATAATATATGATGGATCTGTTTTACATCTAGGCATTACTTACATATGCTTTGATCAGTTGTTCTTCAGGTATGCTCAGATCAGAAATATTTTGTTACATATGTTAATTTAGTTCCTGATGTTTGAAGCATACTATTGTGGTTGAGGTTTTTCTGGCTTCAACCTGCATCAAATTTTATTCCATCACAGGCTTTGTCAGTTGAGACCATCTGGATTGTTTTTGTCCTCTCTTTTGATCTCTCTGTCAAATTTTATGTAGAAAGATCTGTTAAATGATCCTGCTGTTTTCATAGCTGAAATGGCCAAAATTTAATTTGATTTGTTCAGAAAAAAAAATAATAGCTTTTCAAAATTTGATTATATCCAATGAATGACCCTTTGTTGGAAGAAAGCACTTCGGAAATATTAATTATATAAGTTTTTCAGGTTGGAAAACGGATGATGTCTAATACGTCCCAAAATTTGGGTTATCATACGAATTAGGGAGTTATTTGATCTTCTCCGGTAGGTCAAGTTGAAGTGAATCCGGTCTTCATAATTTCGAATCTAAATCTTACAGATCACGACTAGCAAATAAGAGATCAGAAGATGGCAAAAAACTTTCTCTCTGATAGATGGAGAAATACAAGATATGTATATGCAGATGCGTGCGATGAGGATTGAGTGTTTTAGTACTCTTGGCTAGGAAACGACTTAGAGAGATTAAGGATTGAGCTCTGTTGAGTGTGCTCAGCCAAGAGGTGGCTTTGAGAGATGGAGGATTCAGCTCCTGCAGGTGCGCTCGGTTAAGGAGCGGCTTAGAGAGATGGAGGATTGAGTTCCTGCGGACGCGCTTGGCTAGGGAGCGGCTTAGAGAGATGGAGATTGAGCTCCTACGGGTGCGGTCGGTCAAGGAGCGGCTTAGAGAGATGGAGGATTGAAATTCGCTAAGTGCTCCCGACTGGGGGTGGCTTTGAGAGATGAAGGACTGAGCTCTATTGAGTGGGCCCGGTCAGGGGGCAGCTTCGAGGGATGGAGGATTGAGCTCCGTCGAGTGTATCCTGCCAGGGGGTGGCTTTCAGAGATGGAAAACCGAGCTCTACTGAGTGTGCCGACCAGTGGGCGGCTTTGAGAGATTGAGGACTGAACTCCTATTGATGCGCTCTGTCAGGGAGCGGCTTAGAGAGATGGAGGATTGAGTTTTGCTGAGTGCGTCCAACCAGGGTGGCTTTGAGAGATGGAGGATTGAGCTCTGCCGAATGTGCTTGACTAGGGGCGGTTTCGAGAGATGGAGGATTGAGCTCCACTGAGTGCGCCTGATCACGGGGCGACTTGAAGAGATAAATGACTGAGCTTAGAGAGATAGAGGACTGAACTCCTGTTGGTGTACTTAGCCACGGAGCGGCTTAGAGAGATGGAGGCTGAGTTTCGTTGAGTGCGCCTTGTTGGGGGTCACTCCCATGTGGAAGTCCTGATGGTCCGAGGATTTGGACGGAGCACGAGGACCTTGCGTGCTACTATGGTCCGCAGGCCTGTACGCTGAAGAGTCTGCGGACTATGTATAGGTTAAATAGAAAGGAATTCTGATCAACATAGTTGATTGAAAATATTGGACGGGCAACAATAACCGGTCAACAGAGTCATTGACCGACCATGTGAAGAGGATGGTCAACGGGGTATTGACCGGCCTTGTGAAGAACATGGACGATGGAATGTTGGCTGTCCACTAGGGGAATCTAGAGGGGTGCTAGCTCAGAAGATTTTCTGAGCATATGTGATCTTCGGAGGATATGCAGGAACCGTTTTTGTATAGAGTATATTCATATTGTTGGTAAGGACAGATTTTATCGGGGGAATAGAATATTTTTCAGATTTGCTCAATCTATGCGCTTGTATTGATAGAGCAGTGATGAGCATTTTGGCGAAAATTTTTTTTCGAAGTGTGTGAAAGATTAAGAGAGTGAAAAATAGTGAAGAAAAGAGGGAGAATAGTGAGCGAAAAATAAAGTGTGTGTTCTTTGTATTGCTTGTACTCTGTTCTTCGGTTTTTCTTTCTCTTGTGTTTGTGTAACTGTGGGAAAATTGTTCCCAATCTCATATAGTGAAATTGGTTTAGTGGACTGATTGCTCCGTTGTTTTTCCTTGTGAAGGTTTTTCCACGTAAAAACTCGTGCGTTCATTTTCTTCTCCCTCATTCCTTTTACTGTGTCTGTTTGTGGTGGTAATCGGACGCCATCTATCCCAACACACTTGACTAGGGCTGCTTTGAGAGATGGAGGGATTGAGCTCTATTGAGTGCGCTTGACCGGGGGCGGCTTTGAGATATGTAGGATTGAGCTCCGTTGAGGGCGCTCGTTAAACTCTTCTCCAGTTGCCAATGGAGGAGCTTCCTTTGCTTTGAATCGACCTCACCGGCCAAGCGGTAAGGGAGTTCGAGCCGGCACTGTGCCGCGCTGCCACAGGCTGGATTGGGGTGTTGTTTTGAAAATCGAGGACGCATCTGTCTCATAGTAACCCTCAAGCGAATTGAGAAAAGAGAGGGTGAATATGCTCTGGATGCTTAGGTATGGTTCTCGTCTGTTTTCGCGGAGTCAACTCTTGGTTGGAAGGGAGTTCAGAGCCGGCACGGTACCGGCGCTACCACAGGCTGGATTGGGGTGTTGTTTTGAAAATCGAGGACGCATCTGTCTTAGAGTAACCCTCAAGCGAATTGAGAAAAGAGAGAGTGAATATGCTCTGGGTGCTTTAGTGTGGTTCTCGTCTGTTTTTATGGAGTCAACTCTTGGTTGGAAGGAGAGAAGTTTCCTTTTCCTATAGAGGGAAGGTGGTATATGTACGGTGAAGGCTGCGAAACCTACTTTGGGATGCACGACTAGCGATGGTTGCTCACGCGGATTTGCTGAACTATCTCCTCGAGTGCGTCTAGGGTTAGCATAGCAATAATGGCCTTTCTTGGGGAAGTCGGAGGGTTGCGTATGGCTTCTCAGGAAAACACGCCGTGCAGATGGAGGCTTTGGTTATGCTGTCTGAACAGTTGTCATGGCCGCTTTATGGCGAGTATGGTAATCATAATCTCTCTTGGGAAATGTTGGAGGCCATGCTTGCCATTCCCTAGGGATACGTTGTGTGGGCAGATATTTCACAAATATTTGCTGGGCTTTGGGCTAGGAGAAGACTTCATCGGGCCATTGATCTGCTACAATCCGGACTCTGGGCTGGTTCATGGTACCGGACCCATCAATGTCATAATAAAAAAATTGTAGGGAACTTTTTTGGTATGGCTTAGTTATACAAGTTTAAAGAATATTCTTGACAAGAATTCAGTATGTCATGATTGTACCATGAGACGATAGTGACGTTTAAGGAAACTTCATGCTGAAATGTGTAAGGTTGCGGAAAATCTTAATGTGCCTTAGTAATGTACATTGAAGGAAACTCCTTAGTGGTAATTATTGCTAAACATAATCATGAAACAATCATATTTCAACGAAATATGAAGTCTTAAAGGGGTCAACTAGATTGGGAATTTTTTTTTTTTTTGGGGCCAAATTCATCATAGCAAGTGATGGAAAAAGCAGGTAAAAATGGAATTGGGAATGAGAAAAAATTAATAATATCTTTGGTATTTTTCACAAATAGATTGATTTAATTGTTAATAAGTTGACCACTCGATCCCTATTAGCTAAAAAATGACATGATTTGACCCAATTTAGATCATAAATTAATTGATTGTAATGATGTGTATACAATTCCCCATTGATTTAATGCTAACAAATTGTCGCCTAATACTTATTGAACTATTTACCATTAAAGATGTTTATAGTCTAAAGATATATGACTGACATCTTTTCTACTTTGCATAATTGATTGTGCTATATTTAACTTAATAAGTAGGTTGAACTTAATATGATCTGAAGGGATATGGTTACTGATAGATGGTTAAGGGGTAAACTTATTTCGATATGAATCTCAATTTGACATGTCTCAAAGTTCGCATAACTTGACACTACATCCAACCCCCAGACGAAAAGGAACTTTCTTTTTGGTTGCGGGTATTTGGTCTATTTTGCATCAGGAATATAAGTTACAGAAGCTCATGAACAAAGTGATGTTCTCCATGTCTGAACATCATAATCTATAGAGAGAGACGTAATAAATTCTTTCTTTGTCAGGCATAATATAAGATTTATTCCAGCATGCATACGCTTCCCTTCCTGGTACTAAAAATCAGAGTTGCTTAATATTCATGACTTCTCATAACTATGGTATCTTTCCAGGATTCTCTTTTTCTGTCCTCGGTTCTCGTAACTTAAATATCTTTGAAGTACTTTTCCATTGTGCCCAAGATGTTTATACATTATCGGGATTTTAGATTACTGTCAATAATTACTTCAATTGTTCCCCTTACCAAAAGTCCCACAGGCCACATCAGATACTCAGTTCTAATGCCAAAAAAGAGTTGCTGTACGTATGAAGCTTGAACATAAAGAAAGTAACTTGAGTATTAATTTCATTACTGTTCGGATCTTTTATGCAAAGTTAATTTGTCTACTAATTATTCCTTATGATTTTTTCCGCTCTTTTTATTGGGACATAAATTGGACTCCAGAAAATTTAAGGAAAGGGGAAAGTATTGGAAAATTCATTAAAATTAGTTTTATTTTGTTCATATTTTCCCCCAAACTTTGTTATTTCTCTTATTTCTTTCAGTGCTTGAATAGGGCCCTAGCCTTCTAGTAAATGATGGATTTGAGATTAGATCATGTTTATTGTAGCCTTTCCTGGTATTTTTTTTTCCTTTAGTTTTTTTCTTGCATATTATATATTGATTAGGAGTGTGTGCCTTTACACTTTTTATCAGGTTTTTGCCTCTGAGGACGAGCAGGATGCTCTATTAACTGACCCCGATGAACTCATGGGGTCATCGAAAGGAAAGAACAATAATGACAATGACAAGCAGCAAATAAACAATAATCATACAACATGGAGAAAAATGAGACATACATAATTTTATGTGGAAAACTCTATTCTAAATAAAAGGGAAAAATCACGGGACGATTTGCCTACAAATCTTTACTATGTAAAAAACGGTTATACAAATCCCAAATATAGGAGTTCGACTCCTTGTACCTGATCGACCTCAGCAACAGTGAGTGCAGGAGAAATCTCTAGAGCGAGAAAAAACTTTCCTTCTCTCTTTTATCTCTTTTATTCACTTTCTCTAATTAGCGGCGCTCACTGGTCTTTAATTTTACAAGTCGTACCTCTCTCTCAATAGGACTCGGTTTTAGAAACCCTAAAGGAATTTCGCGTGTTTTTCATAAATCCTAAATATGTCTAGCAGCCGATCATCCTTCATCACAAGTAGTTCGGTCTCCCTCCGGATTTAGCAATCCGGATGCCCTTCGGTTCATCTAGTTTAGTCGACTCTTGGACTAGGCATTCCAACCGGTCAAGGTTCAAGTTCTCAAGTCTGCCCGGTCTCCCTTCAGACCGGCAGTTTGGTCGGATGCCCTTCAGCTTGGCATCTGATTGCCCATCACCACAATACTCTGTCTCATATTGTATCCATATGAGTTCGGCCAAACCTTTGATTGGCCCGTAAATCAAATACGGACCCATACGGAAGTGACCCATATTCTAACCGGAATTAGTTGTGATGAAGAAGACATCTTCGGAAGCCTTCTCTCTAGAGGAGGGTTCCATATGAGATACGGTGATAATCCTTCAGAGTCGCAGGCCACTTTAAGGGAGAAGCTTTTAATGGATGCTGGTGCAATTGCTGGTTCTTTGACTGGACTTCGTGGAGACCCAGCTAAAGTAAAGCGCTTGCTCCTTCTATCTAAAATTTCTGGCTGTAATGATGGAAAGAAGGTGTCAAGGACTAGTGAAACATCTCCGAGTTTGATGAAATTGTTGATGGGTGTTAAAGTATTGCAACAGGCAATTATTGGTTTACTCTTGGATATAATAGTTGAGTGTTGCCAACCCTCAGAAGGAAGCTGTAATGATGATCCTTTTGATGCAGAACCCCAAGCTAAGCCAGAAGGTAATGGGGCTGTGAGCCCCCTACAATACTATAGACGCAAAAGCGCAACCAAGCCCATGCAACTTCCTCTTTTTGAAAGGTTGGATTCTGGAGTTGGGGAAAGTGGAAATGACTGCTATTCAAAGTACAGGTGTGAATGGTGCTGATGTGCATGAAAAGGTTGTCCCTGGATACTCTCTTTCCCCACCAGAAGCTTCTGCTTGCAAATCCTTCGAAAACACTCCTCTGTGCTCAAAGGTAAGTTTAAGCAATCCGTTTATTGACGCAAGTGGTGAAATTGAAAGCCGTGTTTGTCATAGTCATTGTATATGCTATCTGTATTTTCAGACTAAATGTCGTGGGCAGTCTGAGGAGCTATTGGGGTCAATAGTAAATACATTACGAGCACTAGATGCAACCATTCCTCAGTTCTGTCCGGAGACAAGATGTAGGCCTCAATCTGCACAAGAGATTTCTTTAGTGTCGGACAAAGCTCCAAATCATTTGCAACCAGATCTCATTGCTTTAGTATCAAAGCTGGTTGAGCATTCTGAGCATCCAATGGCTGCTGCTGCACTTCTTGAGAGGCTTCAAAAGCCTGATGCAGATCCTGCTTTAAGGCTATATGTAAGACAATCTTTTAAAAAATTATTTCTTCTTTTAATGAATTCTGGTCATGGATGTGTTGGGGTGCATCTATGTTTTCTCCTCTGTTTATTGTCATTAAGTTTTACATCTGCATGATGTTTTTGTTAATTCTGTTGCTTGTTCCTTAGTCTTTGATCTGCAATATCACTTGCTCAGACTTTTGGTGCTTTATGTCAAATGGAGTGCAGCAGTGAAGTTTGGGAACATGTTTTTCTTCAGTCTTTTGGACTCCTGGCAGGTTTGAATGATGAACCTCTTGCAGTAGCAATAAATTTTGTATTGAAAGCTGCATTTCAATGCCAGTGTCTTCCAGAAGCTATAAGTATTAAGTCATTGTCCTTCTGCATCATTTCTGTGTTTTATGCAACCTTTGACCTGCCCCTTTGTAAGCATCTGATTTATTTGTTCTTTTTCTGCAGATTAGTTCTGTTCGTGTAAGACTGAAAGATTTGGGAGCGGAGGTTTCTACTTGTGTCCTCGAATTTTTAAGTAGGACTGTACATGATTGCGCAGATGTTGCTGAAGCTATATTAAGAAAGGTTGATTGTGATGATGGTTTTGGAGTAAATTGTTCATCAATGTCAAGTGGGATCTTCTTTTCTGGTGCAAATGGGCTGCCTTCTGAAAGGTTGCGCGGTTGGGATGAGCAATCATTTCATGCTGGTCATCATTTTTTTGACATCTACATCCTAATTGAAATGTTATCCATACCTTCTCTTGCTGTTGAAGCTTCTCAGATCTTTGAAAGAGCAGTATCCCGAGGAGCCATATTGGCTCCATCAGTAGCCATGGTCTAGAAAAGATGGCATGCTGAGAAAGCAAATTACAATTCCAGATTTGCTGCTGAAAATTTGCTACATATGGATGCAGCAGTAGAGGGATAATCCAGACGTCAGCAAAGAGTTGGCCAAGATGATTGTACAACAGTCCTTGGTCTTGCTGAGACGTTGGCACTCTCCAGGGACCCTCGTGTAAAGGTATTTGTAAAGCTGCTTTACACTTTACTTTTTCAATGGCATCGTGATGATTCTTATCGAGGGAGGGTGTTAAAGAGACTGGTTGATCACGCTACAAGCGGTACAAAAATAGCAGAGGAGTAGATTTTGTGCTGGATGTTTTAATACTCTTTTTGAGGAGCAGGAAATCATAAGACTAGTTTTGTGTAAGATGCGGGAAGTTGCTGAACTTGCAAATGTCGACCGTGCAGCCCTTTGGCATCAACTACGTGCTACTGAAGACAATACTATTGGACTTCGTGAAGAAGGAATGATTGAGGTTTCTAGTTTGAAAAGAGAAAAGGCTGTTATATCACAGAGGGTGAGTGACTTGGAGGCCTCTAACAGCCTTCTTAGGTACTTGCTCAGCTCTAAAATCAACTGGCTTGATAATATCTGCGAGCTATTGAGCTTTCAGAGATGATAAGAAATGATACCTTTTGTGAATTGGCAGTCTGAAATGAAGGCTGAGATGAACCGTCTTTCTTGTGAAAAAAGGAACTTTCAGACCAAATACAAGAAATTGAAAGCCAACTTGACTGGCTTTGTTCTGAGCGAGATGAGGATATTGCAAAGCTCACCGCTGAGAAGAGGTCTATTCAGGATAGTCTACATGATGCAGAAATTCAACTAGTTCAATTGAAGTCTCGAAAGCGCGATGAGTTAAAGGTAGCATACTACTTGCACTTTTTGTCTTCCTTGTGATAATTCTTATCGCTCTTTTGCAAGTACATGAATTAAGAAACAGTGAGAACTAAAACTGAAGCAAAAGAATGAAAAATTTGCTTTATAATTTCCTAGTTATGATATTTAGATGCTTATTGAACATGTACAACATAACAGTTCCACTTAATAAAGATTTTGAGTGTGTGCAAATAGTAGCATAGTTTACTCTAAGAGCCGGGCAAAAATAAAGCAAACACTGGAAATATTCAAACAACCATTCAGCAACAGAGTTAGGACATAAATATATCAGAAAAGATTCAGCATCCAGGTAGTTAGTGCATATGCAATTATTCACAACAAAATAGAGATGAGAACAAAAAATTTAGCTAGGATTCTGTTTAGAGCATGCAAGTTAATAGGTTTTTCATGAGATAATAAATAGAGTGAGGCAAGCGTCAAATTACTATCACCAGCCATCCTCATAAACTAACCTCATTATCAAACCCTAATTTTCTTTGTTGGGTACTTAACTATTAAATGGATGGAAAGTAGTAGCGTTTTTTTCCTTACCTCCACATTATTTTTTGAATTTTTTTATAGTTGCTGAGTAGTGTAGATACATTGATGCAAATATTGCCGAATATGTAACACATCGGATCCCCTAATGTTAATATTTTCTATTACCGTGACAATATCACGGTATATTTTGTATCGATGATGTATTGATTGATGAGGCATGTTAGCGTACGGTTTTAGAAAAAAAAAATTTCTTTTTAATATATTTGACATCAATATGGTTACAACTGATATTTTTATTTATGGTAAATATTAATTTAATTTTTTTTAAAATATACCTTTTTGCTTTTAAAAATTAAAAGAATGAGCCCAATGTGTCTCAATTATGTCAATAACGTGCCCCAGCTTGAGAAAATCAATACAAAAAAAAATGTAAGTAATTGGCATGCGTTGGAGCATCTGGATGGGGCTGATGTTCGATACATGTCGAATACCGACACCACCACTTTGGAGATGTCCGTGGTTTTTGCATTGGGGATGATTATAATTAGATGTGCCTTTGGCTTTTAGTGCTAATTAAGCTTTTTCTTGACAACTGTGTAATTCTTTCAGGAACTAGTAAAGTAGAAAAAAATGCTATTGCTGAGCGATTGAAAGATGCTGAAGCTGCAAGGAAAAAATTTGACGAAGGATTGAAGCGCTATGCCACTGAGAATGTCACCAGAGATGAAATTCGTCCGTCCCTTGAGAATGAAGTTCAAAGGTTGACACAAACAGCTGGGCAAACTGAAGGAGAAAAGCGGGATAAGGAGGAGCAAGTTGCTCGATGTGAAGCGTATATTGATGGAATGCAAGCAAAATTGCAGGCTTGCCAGGTAATTACATATGAATTTTCTTTCCGGGGGCTAATGGCATGTCCCGTTTTGACATTCTTAGTGGCCTTTTACTCTTCTTTTTCTCCCCATGTACTTGTTTACCATTGTTCAACTATTAAAAAAAAAAAATTGATCAATCATTTTATATATTTTTNGAGGAAGATATCCAAATCCTGCACCACCTGACACATGCAAAGGCTGCAGCGGCGCCGTCCGCATGCCATTCCCGCACGTCAGCAGAACTAAAGAAAGCCAGTGGTCCAGCACCTCAACAGTTGGATGGACGGCACGTGTCTACTCCCCAACAGCCCGGCTTCCACTATAAATACACGACAAAGCCTCCTTACGAAAGGAGGGGGGAGGAGGGAGAGAGAGAGAAGCTTCCCAGTCCCCCGACTTCAAAAGCTTCCAGCAAACCCATTCCTTCTCCACGCCCACCTCTTCAAAGAGGTGAAAGGAAGCTCCCAGAGAGCAAAGTTTCCTTAGGAGATAAACACAAAACGAGAGATAGAGAAGGAAATAACCCTCACAACTGTACTCTGTAAAATCTCCAACCCATATAGTGAAACTCTTCACAGGCCCTGAGCCTAGTGGTTTTTCCTCCCCATTCAAGAGGAGGTTTTCCACTTAAAACATCCGGTCTCAGTTCTCATCTCGCATCCAACACCTCACTCACTCGTGTTGCCGGTAAACCACGGATCGGATTGGACGCACCCCCCATTAACGAGCCTGGACCCCGAGAGATCCTGCAGGGTGGTCAACATCCCACATCTCTCGGCCATAGCAAGTCACCCGAGGACTTGCCCTCACCATCTCCAACTCGCTGGTGTCCTCGAGACCCCGTGGAACCCGAACGCAACAATTTTATAAAAGGATGTTCAAAATCTAGTTTCCAAAAAACTATTTACAAGACGGCAAGGTATTTTATATGTTTTTGACTTTTAAATTGTATTTTATTGAAGGGGATTCCTTAGGGATTTTTCATTTGTAGTGTTAGCATTTTTAGGCGTGGAAAGTTCTATAGCTTGCTGATTCATAGACCAGCAAGGCTAATGCCTCTTCCTTCCCGCAGCAATATATCCGTACGCTTGAGACCTCTCTTCAAGAAGAAATGTCGCGGCATGCTCCATTATATGGTGCCGGCTTAGAAGCTCAATTTTTGAAGGAGCTCGAGACATTGGCTCGTATCCATGAAGAAGGGCTCCGACGGATCCATTCCCTTTCACATCGTGAAGGCACTCAAGCTGGGAGCCCTCTCATGAGCAGCCCTCACACGCTTCCGCACACCCATCCCTTGTTCCCGAATCCACCATCATCGACGGCTATCGGGTTGCCCCCTCCTCTCATTCCAAACGGCATCAATATTCACAGAAACGGCCATGTAAATGGAGTAGTGAGACCTTGGTTCAACCAGTAAAGTTCCCGGGGACCAGGACTCCTTCAGCAGAGGCTCGCAATGGCTTATCAACGGAGGTTTTTCTTTTTCACTTTTTATTCTTTCGGCTCGTACCTCGGCATTCTAACTTGCAGTACTCGGGACTCGTAGGGACTTGATAGAGAGTAGGTATCACGACGACATGCGCAGTGTTAGTGTTTCACCCGAGGAAGGGATGTCCTGGGTGCTAGCCGTTGCGAATGCTTGCCTTCCATTATTTGGTATCGAATTTTGCCTAAGGTTAATTGATGGCTTTGAAAAGTTTCCGAGAACTTTCTAATTTGACATATAATCTGCCATTTTCTTTCGGGGCTGGATTTCCCTCTCAGATAAAACAAGGGTCGTATATTTAGGTTGCTCGCGTAACAAGGCCAGATGAGATGCCGCTTGATCAACCAAACAACATTTTAATTTGCTTGCTATGGGTAGTGTCATGGTCCTTACAAACATCAGGTCACCTTATCCTCCAATGTATGAGATTATTTAGAAGTAATGGAGTTCAGATAAATCTTAACCATTGGGAGGATAATAGAATAATATTTGGATGGATTGTAACAAAATCTGGTTTGCGGATGTCGTATACGAGCACAATAATTTTCAATAATGCGGACGATGTTGAAAGGAGAGCTTAATGTTGGGGTCACTCTCTTGTTGTGTTTGTGTCCACGGACTTATGGAGACAAATGGACGTGGTCGTTTGGAGAAATTTGGAAACGTTCGTCCTTGGGGTAGCTGGAAGCATTGGACGAGGACTATTTAGGAAGAGTAGTGGCTGAAGGATTCGTTCGGAAACTATTGTTCGAGAAGTTGCGAAAATAGTGGATGAGGATTCATTAGAGACGTCACGTCCGAGAGGTCGTTGAGGATATGAACGAGGACTCTAAAGCCTAGGCGTTGACTTCCTCAGTAGGCCTGCTGCAGCCGTGTGTTGCAGGTGGGCAGGCGGTTACAACTTTCAAGGTGTCAGGACTGCTATCCTGGTACGCCGGACGTGCGCCTGCCATGGCAGGCCTAATGGATATGGTCCTACCACCCTACTGCCAGTAGGATGGTTGGCTGGACCTAGGGTACTTGTGTTTATATATATGGGCTGCCGGTAGAGCCAAAAGACATAGTGAGAGCTAGGCAAGATTAAGAGAGCAATCTTAGGAGAGCAAGAGGGCTATTGTGAAAGAGAAGATGAGTGCACTATCGGTGAGAGAAGGGAGAAAGAGAAAAATAGAGTGAAAAGAAAAAGAGTGTTTTTCTTGGTTTGCTCTAGGGAGTTTTTCTCTTTGACTTCTCGGGTATGTAGCGGATATTTCATCTTGGAGGTTTGTAACCTATTTCACATAGTGGATTTGCTGTTAACTCTACTCCCGTGGTTTTTCTCTTCGATTCCAGAAGGGTTTCTACGTTAAATCTCGTGTGTTTCTCGCGATTTTCTGTCTCTCCTTATTAACTGTCCGTCCAAGTGTTGTCCCTCTGTTCGAGTGATTTGTCCTCTCAATCACTGCACTCAGGTGCATTCTGTCCGAACGTCCGTTTGCCCCAACACTTAATTTAGTACCCGATATCTTTGGGAAAAAAATTGGGGATTGCAAATGTTTTTTTGTTTTTTCCATTAATAAATGTTGGATTATCATAAATTAGATTTATTCATGTGTAACTGGTGCGTACTGATTTTAATGGAGATCACAATGGATTTTTTTTTTTTCCTGAAATTTTACAATCGAATTACTTAGTAAAAGTTGGTTGGTTAATAGATAAAATGAAAATTTTGTGTTGAAAGAATGGCCAAATGATTGATAAAAAAGTAAAACATTGTATTGGTAAATCTCCTCAATAAAATTTCATAAAAGCCACGAGAAACAAGACTAAACAACCAGGCCTACCTAAAGCTTCAAATTTAACCTCCTAAGCCAAACAGAGTGCAATATCATGTGGAAGACATCATACCTTTTTGGCGGTCTGTTCAAAACAAAATGCCTTTTAACAGCTTTAACACCTTCAATCAGCCTCCCGTATTCGTCTCTACTCACCGCCGTCAACACCTCTTTCAGCCTCGGGATCTCTTCAACGTCAACCTGTATGGAAAACGCCTCCCACTTCAAGACATCGCTGAAGGGCAGCACGTAGCTCTTCGATAGAATAACAGGCACGCATTCAGCGTAGATGGCCTCCACGATTCTCGGACTGGCCACCTCGTGTCCGCTGGGGCACAAACAGAACTTAGACTGTACCATCAGAGTGTAGTAATCGAGGTCGTCGGGGAGGTACTCGAAGACCTGAAGATCAGGGTCGGTGTGCCTCCAGTGCCGGAGGAGGATTGGGCGTATGGGGCCGTGGAGACCGCCCGCGAAGAACGCGAGGTGGGGACGAGGGGTGGTGGTGGCCGGAGGGAGCGAGAGGAGCTTAGGAGAGATGTTGCCTTGAAAGAGATTGATTTCCGGCAAGCTGACGTCTTTCTGAGGGTTGAAGCCTTCAGAGGAGTTAGCGTTGCACAAGACCCTGATGGATGTGTTATAGAGGTGTGGGTTTCCTCTTGAAGCGTGAGGGCCCTGCAGATTGTTGCCACCATTGAAATTCACGTCAAAGAGATTCACATATTAATGTCTCTACAACATTATCCACATTAAAGCACGGCCAAAATTCAGGGAAAATAATATATTTAAGCATCGACACAATCATTGGCTAAATATTTCTATGATCGTCTGACACATTTATTCTGAAAGTGAAAAATTAAAAGTTAAATGGATATTTTATGCAAAACACAAAAGAAATAGTGAGCTTATAATTCTCCATTATTCTCCAAAAGAAATTCTACTTACATATTACTTCCATAAAATCTAGCTCAGCCCAATAGGTTATCACGTGACTTTAAACAGGCCTTTATTCTATTGATCTAGTCTTGAAACGGCAGTGTTTGGCCAGAGAGTATAACATAAAAGCTAAAGCCAATGATAATGATAATGATAATAATTTCCCTGTTCAGCTCAATGTGCTGCATTTAGATCTAACTCTTCTTCCTTTTTTTTCTCCCCCAAATGACCCAAATTGAAAAGATCTCTCTTCCATAATTATTGAATCCATGACACTGTTAATGTGTATGCTTTTGAGATCATGAGATAAAATAATGACGACAATAGTAGTCTTAACTTTACTAAATAGATCAACTATATAAATTTATTTTAAACATTTTATTTANAACAATTATTCTCATAAATATATTGAGAAAGAGAGAGGGTGGGCGGGTGTTACCCAATCATGGCAAGCAAGCATGAAGTGATCTGCACCTTGAGTCCTATTCCAGAAAGGATACTTCGTAGAAATGACCTTCACATAATCTGAGACGAAGTGCTTAAGAGGAGTGACATCGTAAGTGAGCGGCTTGTAAAGGTACTTCACCATCCACGCAACACTGAAGGGCATGAAGTAAACGTGAGCCCGGCGCGCTTCTCTCGTCCTGAACCTCCCACCATCACGCTCAATCTCACTTATGAATCTCCCTTCTATGGTGTATATGTCTTTGCACGGCCCACTGTGTACTATTGGTACCTCGCCCTCTTCATATACGTAGATCTTGAACTTCCTCTCCATTTCCAAATAACTCCTGAAATATTATTACACACCATCATTTTCCGGAATTAAATTGATGGTATCGATGATGATGATAGCAATTAAGTTCATGGCGACGATGATGGCAATGAGAGGGAATGATAAGTGATGATGAAGTTTGAGCTTAACGAGGAAGTCGGCAGCCTTCAGGGTGAAGTAGCCATGAATACAAGTGGGCAAACGACTCGCTTATGTATGACACAATTAGTAGAGAATCAGAGGCAGATGCAATCAGTAGTCGTAGATATGAAGCTTAGGCTATGAAAAACAGGATTCATTTGCAGTCGGGCATAAAAAATTTTCTGAGTAGTATTTCGTTAAATGTCAACGTTACTAGTCTGCATCGAGCTGCACATGACCTACTACCTTGTCTTCCTTGTGTTGTAAAATAATGCTAGTAAGACAGAGGAACCGAGAGGAAAGAGTGATGACACACAACAAAGAGGAAGAGAATTAGGACACAGTAATTTTTTACGTGGAAATATTTTTCTAAATAAGGGAAAAAAAATTACGGAATATTTAGTTTACAAAAATTTCATTATATAAGATTTTAATTACAAAAACCACTTTAGTTACAAAAACCACCAGATAACAGAGCACAAGAACAAAAATGACTATTCCTTGTTTTTCTCTACTTCACGCCCACAATGCAGCAATGTACACACACACATATATATACAAATGTATCGGGTGACACCTGCTCTGTAAGGCCGTTGCGTGCATCGTAAAGCTTGCCACCTATTCTGCAAAGTTGCCTTTTTTACCCTAAACTTTACAGTCGGCTATCAATTCTGTAAAATAAACTACCTACTCTACAAAGTCAGCTGTTTGGACTGGACTTTGCAGGTGATTTTCGACGCATGTCAAGTTTGTCCACTTGCCCAGCTTTGCCACCAAGATCACCTCGGCAATTTCACTCCGGACATTTTCACTTTGGAGATTTTCACTATGGAAACTTCCACTTCGACAGTCCTTCACTCCGGAAACTTCCACTTCGACAGTCCTTCACTCCGAAAATTCTTTCACTTTGGTAGTTCTTCACTCTGGCATTCTATTTCACTTTGGCCAATTGTCACTCCGACCAATTGTTTTTCATCGGGCTATGTCACCGCGCGCGATATTTCCCCTCAACATTGCACCCATGCATATTTGGCTGAAATTATTGTCCTACCAATTAGATATGAGCTCCCACAGAGTGACCCATATCCCAACACCTTGATCGGTCAAGACTTTTATCTTAAATCTAGTAATTCTTTGATAATGAATGTCAATAAATTACAACGCAATAACTGAACCCTAATCTTGAGTTGAATTCATGGAAGACAGATCTTTAGTAAATTTTTTTCCTGACTCGTCAGTATGGGCTGTGAAATGGGTAGTTGATAGCTTCAATCACCAGTAACCAAATTGTTTGGTTTTGAGTTACCACGTTAGAGGTCCATAAAATGGATGGGTCATCTGAATGACCGCAATATTCGTACATGGAATACTTGAGAAAAGAAGTCAAGCAAGTCTTGTATAATGTTCATACTAGTGTCGGTCGAAGCTTGTCGGAGCGATCAAGTTCACTAGAGATTCGTGCGAGATTCATGCAAAAATAGTTGAGGGTCACTAAAATGACAAAAGAACTAGAGGTTTGTGCGAGTTTTATGTGAGAGTTGACTGAGAGTCGGTTGATGGTCAATTGAGAGTTAGCCAAGTAACAAAGTGTTGGAAAAATGGTGTCCGACTGGCAAATAGGAACAAACAGCAGAGTAGAAGAAATAAGGGAGAGAAGGTAAACACCGATATTTTATGTGAAAAATCCTTTTAAAATAAAAAAATACGGGACACTTAGTTCACAATAAGTCCACTATACAAGTTTCACAGTTATACAAACCATTGGTTGCACAAACCATAGGAGAAAAGAATAGAGAGCAAGAGTATAAAATGCTTACAATATTTTCTCTTCACACTCTCACACTTAGAAATTTATACATACAAAAATCTTCTCGCTATTCATATCACATAACTCAATAGATATATATACGCTATTTGAACAACCGCCAAGCCAGCATGAAGGTTCCGCATATAGGTAGCCATCTGGCACACATACAGGTCTGAACGGCTCTAGAAAATATCATATTCTGCAGAAATGGTGCTCACTCTGTAGAGATTGCGCATATTTTTCAAAAATCTCGTATACTCAGTCAGTTTTCTGAGTTGGCACCTATAGGCCATACTGCTTCTCTTGTAGATGGTCAAATATCCATTAATCGACTTCTCCTCACAGTCGGTCAATATCACATTGACCGATTTCTTATCTCAGCCGATTAACAGGAAGTTGACTGGTTGGCTGTCCACCTAAAGCCATTCCTATGCAAGTGTCAAATCTGAACCATACCTTCATCAGAGTCTTTAGGTCTTCATCGAAATTCTTGGACTCAAGTGCCACTCACAAGTTTTTAGAACTATGATGCACAAGTCTGCGGGCCATATCCGCGTAAAATTCTCGTCCTCAATTACTTTGCACAACTTTAATCGATCAACGTAATGTTGACAGGTTATACAACTTATTTTCTCTCTAAAATTTTACTCTTGTATTTTTTCACATGGGAGTGACCCCAACAAACTTTTTCTCATGACCGTGTGAAAACTGAATCAGTCAGGTCAACAATATCACAGCAAGCTTCAATTTTTCCTTTGAGTAATACTTTGGTCATCATGTTTGACCTATTTTCATCCGTCCGGACCTTTCTTACTGATTGCTGTCTTTCATCAATAACATCTCTCATACAATAATATCAAACATTAATATTTTTTGATTTTAAATGAAATGAGGAGTTCTTACACAGATGTATGACGTTTTGGTTGTCACAGAGCACCATATACTTCTCTTGCTTCAAGCCCAACTTTTGAATGAAGTTTTTCATCTATAACATCTCTTTGTTGGCTTCAGTGATTGCAATGAACTCCATCTTTGTAGTGAAAAGAGTAACGTACTTTTTAGCTTAGATTGCTAGGAGACTGTCCATCCGACAAAGTTGACCAAGTAACGTGAAATGGGTTTTCAGGAGTCAATGTTTCTAGCCATATCCGTGTCTGTGTAACTACCAACTGGAGATTTTTTCCTCCAAAACACAGACACATTCTTGAGGTTTCGCGAAGATATCTCAAAATCTACTTCACAGCAGACCACTGCTCCTTCCCAGGGTTTAAGAGAAATCTACTGACAGTACTGATCGAGTGTGCAATATCTGGCCTCGTGCACACTATAGCATACATGGGACTCCCTACTGCTGATTAGTAGGGCATGGTTCTCATTGTAGCTTTTTCAATGTTCGAGTATAGACACTACTGGCTACTCAGCCTAAAATGATTGGCCAGTGGGGTACTCATTGGCTTCGACTTCTCCATCTTGAATCATTGGAGTACTTTCTCAATGTAACTTTCTTGGGACAACCAGGGCTTGTTATTCTTTCTGTCATAAAATATTTTAATCCCTAGAATCTATTTCACCGGCTCCAAGTCTTTCATGGCAAATGACTATCCCAACTGCTTCTTCAGTTCTTTGATCCAAACACTATTTTGTCCAATGATCAGCATATCGTCCATATAGAGGAGAAGGACGACAAATTCATCTTTCAAGATTCTTTGATTAAATACGCAATAGTCAGAAGTGGTCTTCCGGTAGCCTTGATCTACCATAACAGATTCGAACTTTCTATACTATTGTCGTGGAGCCTGTTTCAATCCGTACATACTTTTCTTTAGACGACATACCATTCCTTCCTTCCTCTTGACCTTGAACTCCTTCGATTACTTAATGTAAATTTTCTCCTTAAGGTCACTGTGGATAAATACTGTTCGGACATCTAATTGCTCTACGTCTAAATTCAGAACAGCTGCCAAGCCAAGTACAACCTGAGTGGAGGGCATTTTCACCACTGGCGCAAAGATTTCATCAAAGTCCACCTATTTGCGCTGATTAAAGCCTTTTACCACTAGCCATATCTTGTACCTTAACTGCATGGTGTTTTCATCCTTTATTACTTTCAACTATTTTTCTTTATACTCATCCTTTGCAGCCTCATTAAAATCTTCAGGCTCATCTGCATCAATGAGCAGGACGTACTCACTGGATGACTGGCGGATAGACGATCTTCAATTTCTTATAGATTGGTGGACAACAACCTCCTTGGCCGGTTGAGGAGTAACATCATCCTCATCTTTATTAGGTGCCGCGCCTGCTTCATTATTCTCTTCAGCCACTCCTAGGATGTTATCTTCACAGTGTGCGGTCAGACAATATTAGTACTAGTGTCTGTCCGATTGGCACCAAGTATTACATTATTCTCTTTTCTCATATCTTCAATGATCTCTTCTTCAACAAAGGTTATTATCTCTTGATCGGATAAGTTTTTTCTCAATTGAGTCATAAAGTTTGTACCCAAATTTATCATTTCCATAATTCAGAAAGACGTATTGTTTTGTCTTTGGCTCAAACTTGATCTTCTCATCCTTTGGGATATGAATAAAGGTCTTACAACAAAATATTCGAAGATAATTATAGGAAAGCTCCTTTCCAATCCATATCTTCTTTGGGACTTCACAATTTAGTGGCCTACCAAGCGACCTCTTGATAACATAGGTTACTATCTTCAGAGTTTCAGCCCAAAAAGATCCAGGGAGCTTTGCTTCGGGCAATAGGCACCTGACCCTCTTCATTAATATGCGGTTCATCTGTTTGACCACGCTATTTAATTGCGATGTTTTTGGTGGCGTCTTCTGATACTGAATGTCATGTGACCTACAGTAAGTATCAAATATCCCAATATATTTTCTGTCATTGTCGCTTCGGAAGGTCTTCAACTTCTTTCCTGTCTCTCGTTCAACTAGAGTATGAAATTACTTAAATACTCCGAACACCTGATCCTTGAATTTAGGTGAAAATACCCACAGCTTCCTCGAGCAGTCATCAAGATACGAAATAAAGTATTGAGGTCCTGCAAAGGACTTCTCACTAAATAGTCTGCAGACATCAATGTGAACAAACTCAAGCAAATCAGACCTTTTGAAGGATAAGTCTCCTCGGAAGGAGACTCTCCTCTGCTTCTCCGCCATACAGTGAGAGTAGACTTTCAATCAGTCCTCCTTCACCCCTGGGATGAGGCTTTTCCTGATTAGATGGCTCATTTCTCTCTCACTCATGTGGCCCAACCTTCGGTGTCACAAGTCCAAAAATTCTGTACTGCTGGCAGTGTTGGCATCTAGTAGAGGCTTGCAACATATAAAGACCAGACATCTTTTTTCATCGGATAACTACCAGAGACTCTTTGTAGTTTATATGCCCCATTACTAAAGATGTTGTAAAAACCAACATCATCAAGTCTTCCTACTGAGATAATGTTCATCTGAATATCGATAACGTGTTGTACGTCCCTTAATTGCAGTCAAATTTTATTGTCGGTGATAAGAGACACGTCACCACAGCCAATAACTTTAGATGTCTTCATATTTTTTATCTTTAACACTTTAAAGTCACATGGAGTGTAAGACATAAAGAACCCTCTCTGAGATGTGACGTGGATGGATGCACTAGAATTCACCACCCAGTCGGTCTCTTACTCGGCCAAATTTACAACGTCACCTATTTCACAGGTCAAAAGGAGACTACTTCCTATAATAATAGAGATTGAGGTCTTTTCCTCTCCTCGTCTCTTTTTACCTTTTTCTTTTTTTGCATTTTAACGCTTCTACTTATAAGAATACTTTTTAATGTGACACTTCTTCCCACAGTAATGACACTCTATGTTTTAAAACCTTAACCGGGACTTACTTCGACCCTTTTCTTCAGACTTCGGACCACGGTCTTTGCTCCTTCCCCATGACTCAGTCACGAGTACCTCGGAGTGCTGAGAGATGGAGTTCCCTTGTGACCATCGTCTCATTTTCTCATTCGGCATTGCTCCTTTGGCCATCTCCAACGTCACGATGCCATTTGGAGCTATGTTGGCAATGGTGATTCGTATCACCTCCCATGAGTCAGGCAGGGTTGTTAGGAGCCACAGACTTAGCACTTCGTCCTCAAATTTAATAGCCATGCCACTCAACCGGTCTACATATCCATAAAATTCATTCAAGTGATCTACAACGGATGAGCCATCATTGTATCGAACCTACATCAATTTCATCAGGTGATAAATCTTATTGTTGCCGGTTTTGGAGGCATAGAGTGTCTCCAACTTCTCCCGTAACACATTGGCATTTGTTTCACTCACAATGTGGTTATACACATTATCATCTACAAATTATCGTATGTAACCGCACAACTGCATGTTCTTTAGCGTCCATTCCTCTTCTGATTTCGCCTCAGTTTGTTGAGTGACGAACACCGGAAGGTGCATGGACTTAACAAGTAACAAGTCTGACATCTTGCTATGCCAAAGTGACATTATTGGCACCGTTTAAGCAAATTATCTTGCTTTCCACATTCATAAGCAGCGTTCAACAAAGTTTAACACTGATCAAAGAACCACAACTCTAATACTACTTGTTGAAAAAATGGTGTCCAACCGGTAAATAAGATCAAACAACAGAGTAGAAGAAATAAGGAAGAGAAGGAGAACACCGATATTTTACCTATAAAACGCTTTTGAAATAAGAAAAAAATTATTGGACACTTAGTTCACAGTAAATTCACTACATAAGTTTTACGATTACACAAACCGTCGGTTACACAAATCACAGGAGAAGAGAATAGAGAGTAAGAGCACAAAACGCTCACAGTGTTCTATCTTCACAGTCTTACACTTAGAAACTTACACGCATAAAAATCTTTTCGCTATTCATATCACAGAACTCAATACATTATACAGGCTGTTTGAACAACTGCCTAGCTAGCATAGAGGTTGCGTGTATAAGCAACCACTTGGTGCATGCACAGCTCTGCAACGGCTTTGCAAAATATCGTGTTCTGCAGAAACGGCGCACACTCTGTAGAGATTGCGCATATTTTTCAAAAATCTCACATACCCCGTCAATCTTCTGAGTTAGCACCGATGGGCCATACTACTTCTCTTGTAGATGGTCAAGCATCCATTAACTGACTTCTCTTCATAGCCGGTCAACATCCCGTTGACCGATTTCTTATCTCGATCAATTAACTTTCTATTGCCGACTGGCTGTCCACCTGAAGCCATTCTTGTGCAAGTTTCAAATTTGCACCATACCTTCATCAGAGTCCTTGGGCCTTCATCGTGATCCTCGAACTCAAAGTACTACTCGCAAGTCCTTGAAACTATGCTGCACAAGTCCGCGGATCATATCTGCGCAAAATCCTCGTCCTCAATTACTTTACACAACCTTAGCTGGTCAACAGTATGTTGACCAGATTCTTTTTCCCAACCGGTCAACATAACGTTGATTGGTCATAAAACTTATTTTCTTTCCGAAATTTTACTACTGTTTTTTTTCACATAGGAGTGACCCCAACACAAAGTTTAATGGATGTTTGTGTGAGGTTTGTGCGAGGTTTGTTGGTGATGTGATTAAGTAGTGAACAAGCGACATCTATGCTTGATAGGTGCTGGATAGATGATTCAGTGTATTAGTGCATTTGATGCATGCCAAGGGATTCTTGTGTGCCAATCCCACTAGAACTAGCGTTTGAAGGGTACAGGTGTAGATTACCTAGAAAGGTCATATTTGATGCATGTAAGGAGTACATGTACACAAATGTTACTGTAAAGTCACACCTAATATAACTTTAAGACATTTGAAATTATTTTTGCAATACAAGGAGCGCTACACAAGACAAAGAAGAGAGAAAAGAAAGAAGATGATGGGTTTTTCAACTAGCTGAGATTCGACTCAAGTTTTTTTATTTACTAAGGTCGGGTACATTACTCTTAGTGTTTTATTATGACATATTATTAATTGGTTACTCTTATTCTTATTATATTTTTACTTGTGGGTTGTTAGGTATGTAGGAGATTGTGTGCAACCAATTATTCACTTGAGTTACTAAAGAGATTTTACAGGGGATCACTTTTGTAACCGACACTATTTTATATTAGATTTATTAAAAATCTGTCTCATAATTTTTTTATTGATTGAAAATAATTTTATATATTAAATATCATTGTACATTTTTGTGTACTTGTTGCATTATATTTCTTATATTCAAGTATTTGGTGATTGATATTCAATCAAAAATTTAAATTTTTTCACTACGCCGGTTATTTGTCTATTTCCATCTAATCTAAATACAAGATAGCTTAAGTCAGATTGTTTTGTTTTATATTTTTTTAAGCTGGAAAGGTTATCATTGTTAAAATTTTAACTCGGCTTTAGACAGTAAGGATATTTCATAAACCATGTTAATCTGGTATTCAGTTTGGAAACACCAATTTAATTCATGTTTGGCCAAAGTTTAGTTTAACTTCTTTGCTCAAGAACAGAATTAGGATCAGATAGGATTCTTTCTTCAAA
Source organism: Nepenthes mirabilis (assembly GCA_025585075.1). Lineage (NCBI taxonomy): Eukaryota > Viridiplantae > Streptophyta > Magnoliopsida > Caryophyllales > Nepenthaceae > Nepenthes > Nepenthes mirabilis. The sequence goes on from JAODPA010076022.1 coordinate 27,154, forward strand.
TAGCTTTTTACTTCTCCAAGTATTTAAATGAGCTTTTAAAGTGTCTTTTTTTCCCACTAATGGGTCAACCCATGACACAGGCCGATCCAGTCATGGTAAGGGACAATCCGGCGGCTAATCCAAGAGCCAGTAAGGCCCAACGTAAAAGTGAAGCCTAGAAGTTGTCCAAACAGCCCATCTACTGCGTATAGGCTTGCGGGGGACTAATAGTTCAACATTAGGGGATAGCTTTTGCAATTTCACCAATTTTAACAAAATCTACCTTCTACCTCATCAATAAAAGTTTGGAGATGCAGAAGATGCTAATGCGGTAGGTCCCAACCAATGAGTTGGTGGTCAATCATGAAGAACTGTTCGTTCGTTGACTAGTGGCAGCCCAGTCAACCCACACGAGGAGAGGCCTGACCCTTGTTGGCCACCACCAACGGTCGCATCAATGCGACGAGACGACATCTAGCACGGTGGCTCTCGTCAACACTTAACGACCAGTGAATCTCGGAGGAACATTTGCCATTAGTCTTGGCGCCAAAGCCTTTTCTGCAAAGTATTATAAATTCTCTTGCCGTCCACAGGATAAGGAGAGAGCAACTCTTAGTGAAAAAACCGCCCACAAACAAGACTCATAGAGCGAAAGAAAGAACTAAACTCTCTTTCCCAGCATAGTTCTTTTTTTCCCATAGTAAGCCACTCCTTACCGAGTGCAACCCAAGTGAACCACCGACTGCATGCAACCAGAAAAGAGTCTAGTCCTCCTTCCTCTCCAAGCCGCCCCACATCAGGCACATCTACAGGAGCAAGTCCTCCTCTAACATCCCCCAATCACGTGTAATCCAGTAATATCTAGAATTTTTCTTACATATTTTTATTTATTGAGAGATATTTCTGATTTGAGCGTCGGAGGATAAATCGGGGAGCGAGTCCTACTAATCCTCTGATCTCATATTTGTAATTTGTGGTGTGTAGGTTCTAAGTAAATAACGATAGAGATCGAACCCGCTCTAATTCAACCCACAGTAGAAGATCGGATGGCCCTCCAATCCATGTCATAATCCAAGAAATAGAAACGCATCTCCTATAAAGTTGAAATCTGAACTACTTCATCAAGAAGTTGAAACTATAAACTAGTGAAGTTCCTCATTTTAGAATACTACCCTTTTTTATTATTTTATATAGCTTTTTGTGGAAAAATATAAATGGATGGCAATGGGAAGGAGCGGGGACGGGAATCCCTGTTTAGAAATATTTTTATTTTTTTAACTTATAAAAAAATTATATT
>JAODPA010076033.1:0-12339 GCA_025585075.1 Nepenthes mirabilis
TTATAATACGTTACCGTATAAGAGATATATTGCGATCTTTCGGCCAATATTACCTGATATTTAGTTGATATGTCAGCTGATGCGTCCTTACCAGCTTACAATTTGTAGATTTTTTTTCTTTCAATAAATTCGATATTAATATACATTATCCATTATGTCTAATACTGATATGACCGTGATTAATATTAATATAGATACCAATATTTTCATGTAACATGATGCATGCAAAGTTCCATACCGCTAAAGTACGTATATCATTGCTTGCCCTGACTACAGTATCAAGAACACTGCACCCTTACGATTACAGTATTCAAACTGTTCTTTCTTTAAAAAGTAAGCCTAACATACTAGTGGGCAGAAAAGGCCTTCCTTACCATGGAAGGACTACATGATAAAGTGGCTTCAGCAATTCTTTTGTATGAATAGACAAGCTCCGTAAGCAAGGGAAGCTGACATAACACACAAGCCAGCGACAAGACCGTCGACTCACTTTCTAAGCAGCTCCACGTATCTTGCGTCTTCCACTCGTGTTTTGAATTTCTCAGTGTCAAGAGAGACTTTTGAAATACCTATAAACAATTTACATCTCTGCAGAAAATTGGAATTGGAATCGAGAGCCAATTGGGTTTCCTTCAGCTGTAACTTACTCATAATAAGACCAATCTCAAACGACTTGAGGTTGTTTGCACGGGCTTGCTCTACGACAGAATTCTCTAATATACTGAGAATGGACTGATTCCAGGAGCAAATTTGCAAGATAGAAGAACTGTCAGTCGGTTTCTGGCTTATTTGCCTAGGGAGGGAAAGACCCGAGATCATAACATCTGTCACATGACTTTCTTGTATCTCTTCAACATTGCTCAATGTTTCTGAGAGGTGATGGCAGTCATGATGGGTTCAGTTAGAGAACCATCGATATCAGCTTGTGAACAACATTCTCCATTGCCGTAATGCATGGCTGAATGTGTACTTGAACTATGATTTTTGAAATTGAAGTGGGTTAAGTCACCATTTCTTGTCTTTGCAGCCGAAGTTTTGATCAATCTACGAGTGGCAAAGGTGCTCATAACTGATTTCTCAAAGTTTCTTGCAAAAGCAACAAACTTGTTACCAAAAACCTAGTTGCCAGACATCAATCAATCAAATAACGTCTCCATAATTTTCAAAATCTGAAGCAGAGAGTGACCACTCACAGGCAGTAATTCAAGGTCTGCTTACAGTGGCTAACGATTCTTTCACAGCAGAAGGGCATATCTGCAGACATGAAAATCGTTTCAAACGTAAACATCATATGTTCTAAATTAATAAAAAAATATTGCAGAATGAAAATAAGCTAAGGTTTTTGTTGGGTTCTGGTCACTCCCTTGTGAGAGTCTCAACAAACGGAAGGTCACATAAGGTGTGTGTGAGGATCGAAGTGCGGGCGGCGAAGCAACCGGAGGGCAGACCGGTTGCACAGGCTGGAGTGCAGACTGCTTGTAGTGACTGGAGGTTACACCAGATGCACAGGCCGGAGTGCGGACTAATAGTAGAGATCGGAGGGTGAATCAGCACCGAGGCCAAGGGGCAACCAGATCAAAGCCAAGTTTGAAAGGAGACTGGGCAGAGAGGCTAAAGGCCGACAAGATTGTCTAGTCTGAGAGCCAGCTGGATTGCTTGTGCTTAAGGATAGCCGGCTGCTAGTCCCAGTCGCTCACAATGTAAAAGCGCAAAAAATGCATTTTTAGAAAGTGCGGGAATTGCATTTTAGGAGCGTGGGAAATGCACTGTAGACCAGACATCATTATAAAGAGCGCAAAGTGCTTTAGGGTTGGGGTGGAAAGTGAGACTTTCACCAAATACTTATAAAATTAGATAGCAGAGAGCGCCGCCAGTAAGAGAAAAGAGAGAAGAAAAGACAGAAAAGAGAGAAGGAGATTTTTCCTTACTCCGGAGATTTGTTTCTTGCTCTATCTCGAGTCGGTTGCTTGTATTTTATCTCGGGGATTTGTGTAACCATTTTACATAGTGGAGATTTTTCAGAGTCTGTTCCGTAATTTTTTCCTTAATTGAAAAAGATTTTCCACGTTAAAAATTATTGTATATTGTTGTGTTTTTTGTACTCACAATTTTGGAGGCTGATGGCCAATGGGGGGTTTGGATTTGTTCCGCTATGCCGGTTACATGTATCTGGACCAGAATTCCCAACAGTTCTCAACACCACAAAGGTGCTACTTTTATTTGCATCCTTCGGAAGCAAGGCCTTGATAGTCCATATTATTATTATTATTATTATTATTATTATTATTATTGTTATTATTAATATTTCTATTTGGATTACATATTAGAAGTGAATTTAGAGAATCACCGTTGACAAATGATCAACAGACATCGTAGTGGTGGCATCCTCCCTTTCGAGTACCTAAAATTAACAAACATTGTAATTTATAACTTGTTATCAAAATAAATGCTACAAATGCAATGATATTAATATAGATGAGCAATATGATGAGGAAGTGGATGGATATTACAAAATTATTTTGAAGGGAGAGGCATGCCTATAATTGGAGCTACAAACATGAGATTTGTACAGCGCAAGAAGCAAAAGAATGCTTGAACTTTGATGAATTGGCAAGTAATTTACCAAAGAATGGGCCGGGCATTGTGGTTTTCAAGTGCATTAGGCTTGGCCATCATTTGTTGTTGTTACCGGCTTGATTAATCAGGACGTTTCAGCACCGACGGAGTCACAAATTACAAGGAGGAGCACCCGGACTACACAGCCTCCTCTGAAACTGTGGGATTATATTCGTGTTTGAGGATGTGGATTAGTTCATCTGATTTTTTTATTCTGATATTCTGTTCAGAATTTTCCTTTTCCCCACTTAACTATACACGTGGACAGTTTATTTGTTTTCAGTTTACTCTTTGTTTTGTTATTGTGATTTCTGTTACTACTTATGCTGCTGTGGGTACCGCAGACAGGGAATATATTGCAGTTACTATTCACTCTGTCTCTCGTTCTTTCTCTTCTCTCGTCTCTTCTCTCCCTCCCTGTTTCCTCCTTTCTTCCTCTACCTGCTTCTTCCTCTCTGTTTGATCTCCGCCTCCTTGAGCTGGGAGTTGTTGTGCGGTCGGCGAACGTATCAATTTGGTGCTTTTATTGAGACAAATGGCAGAGGGGATAGTGACGCGCTACAAAGCTCTCGAAGACTCCATAGCCATGGTAGCACAGGAAGTAAAGGAGCTCGCCGTCACCGTGCATCAACACTCTGAATGCCTCACCTCACACTCAACCTCGACAGAACATATTCATCAAACCCTTAGTGAGTTCCAACAATCGTTCATGGATATTCGCCAATCTCTCCATCGTCTCGAATGAAATTCAAATTCTCCATCACTACCTCCCTTATTACCTACTCCCACGTCGATTGCAGTCACTCCCACCACTCAAACTATAACCTTACCTCTCCTTTCTTCTCCACAATTGGATTCATCTGCCACCTCGCCGATTAGGTTGCCCAAACTCGAGATTCCCTATTTCGCATGAGAAAATGTGGTGGGATGGTTATTCCAGATCAAGCGCTTCTTCCAATATCACCTCACACCCCAGACCACAAACTCACCATTGCTGCTTTTTACATGATTGGGGCAGCCCTACAATGGTTCCAGTGGATGCATGCAACTCGCCAATTGGCGACCTGGGAACCGTTCTCCAGAGATCTGGAGCTGCGATTCGGTCCTTCTTCCTACTTAAATCATGAAGCTTTCCTGTATAAACTCCGACAAACCTCCTTGATGGCAGCTTACACGACTGAATTTGAAGCCATTTCCACTCGCACTACGGGGCACTTGACAACCAATCTTTTGAATTGCTTCTTGTCTGACTTGAGAGATGACATACGTCGAGAATTACTTCTGTTAAAGCCATAGACATTGCCGGAGGCAATTGGCATGGCTAAGCTGATAGAGGAAAAAGTGGATATCAGCCGCCCATCTCATCATCGGTCACCGGCGACCAAGACACCAGCAACATTTCCTGCTCCGCCTCTCAAACAGCTACCTCCCCCGAGCCCACCACACAGGTTGCCCATTAAGCGTCTCACAGCAACAGAGATGGCTGCTAGGCGTGAAAAGGGGCTTTGTTTCAATTGTGATGAACGGTTTACACACGGCCATAGGTGTAAACCCCCACAGTTTTTGTGTATGCTGGTAGAAGAAGACCACTCTAGTATCATGGTTGTTCCACTGCCAGAAGCTGAAATGGTAGAAGGCGATTCTGTAACAGAACACTCTCTCGAGGTTGAATCTCCTCCCCCTACTCCTGAACATACCCCGACTACCTCTCTGCACGCGTTAGAAGGCCACTTTGTTCCCTCCACTTTGAGGTTGCAAGGCTACATCCAGGGCCAACCCGTGGTTATCTTGGTGGATAGTGGTTCCACCCACAATTTCTTGCAAACACGAATGGCCAAGCATTTTGGGCTCCCAATTGAACCCTCTCAGCACCTCAATGTCACAGTTGAAAACGGTGGCTCACTGCACTGCGAGGGATTGTGTAACAATGTGGTGGTCACTCTGGGAAAGACAAAGTTTCCAGTGCCCTTGTATTTGTTGCCCATCTATGGCGCTGATGTTGTTTTTGGAGTTCAATGGTTGGCTTCCATTGGACCCGTGCTCTTTGACTACAAGGCCCTATGGATGAGTTTTGATTATGAGGGCCACTCAATCACCCTGCACGGCTTGCCCAAGGCCACCATGTCCACCATGACACTCGGCCAGTTGCAGAGAGGAGAAATCACTAAGTCTGTTGCCACCTACTTTCAATTAACTGTGCTACAGGCACCTAAAGATGGTTAGGCAGACACCCCACTAGATGCTCCTCCTACATTTAACCTTTCCCCAAACCTTACTGCAGAGCAAACTGCCTCCCTACAGTCCCTGCTCTCTTCCTATGCTGATGTTTTCTCCCTACCTCAAGGTCTACCACCCCACCGCAACACTGATCACCGAATTCCTCTTCAACCACATTCTTCCCCAGTAAATGTGAAGCCCTATTGATACCCGCATTTTCAGAAATCAGAGATGGAAAAGATGATTCGCGACATGCTTGAGGAAGGAATCATTCAACCGAGTACCAGTCCCTTCTCCTCTCTAGTTCTACTTGTCCAAAAAAAAGATGGTAGTTGGAGATTTTGTGTTGATTATCGAGCTCTAAACGCAATTACAGTAAAGGATAGATTCCCTCTTCCCACAGTGGATGAACTATTGGATGAACTCCATGGCGCCAAAGTATTTTCGAAGTTGGATTTGCGGACAAGATACCACCAGATGCGCGTCAGCAAGGACGATATACACAAGACGGCATTCCGCACTCATGAGGGCCACTACGAATTCTTGGTAATGCCATTTGGACTCTCCAATGCCCCTTCAACATTTCAAGCAGAGATGAATGAGATATTTCGTCCAGTCCTTCAGAAATTCGTCCTTGTGTTCTTTGACGACATATTGGTTTACAGCCCAACGTGGGAGCAGCATCTACTCCATCTCAAGTCAACTTTCCAGATTTTAAGAGACCATGTATTCTATGCCAAATCTTCTAAATGCAAATTTGGGTGTTCCTCCATTTCTTACCTGGGACACGTAGTAAATGATCAAGGGGTCGCTGTAGATCCTACTAAAATAGAAGCAGTTCAAAACTGGCCAACACCCCTGAATGTCCGGCAGCTCCGAGGATTTTTGGGCTTAGCCGGATACTATCGCCGATTTGTGGCTCGATATGCACAAATTGCCACCCCTCTCACCCAGCTCCTCAGAAAAACCTCCGCCTTCATATGGAACTCAGAAGCAGAAAATGCCTTCCAGACTCTTAAAGCTGCCCTTACCTCCACCCCTGTTTTAGCACTACCTGATTTCACTAAGCCTTTCGCTATACATACTGATGCTTCAGGGACAGGAGTGGGAGCAGTACTGATGCAGACGGGACATCCAATCGCCTTCTACAGCAAACAGTTGTCCTCTAGATTGCAGAATTCATCCACTTATGTTCGGGAGCTTTGTGCTGTAGTAGAAGCTGTAAGAAAATGGAGACCCTACCTCCTGGGATCCAAGTTCACCATCCAAACAGACCACCAACCTCTCAAGACTCTACTGGTACAGAGCATACACACCCCCGAGTAGCAATGTTGGATCACCAAGCTTTTGGGATATGATTTTGACATCGTTTATCGACCCGAAAAAGAAAATGGCCCTGCTGATGCTCTGTCTCGGCTTGAAGAAGGATCCAGCTATGCTCTGCGAGTTACAACCCGTCCTGTTCTTGCTCTATTGGAAGCCCTGCGCAATTTTCATACACAACATCCTGCTTCTTCAGCATTAATCTCTTCCATTCAGAATCAGCCGGGTGATTACAATGGCTATTCTGTTAAGGACGGCCCCATTTTCTTTCATACGAAAATACTAGTGCCGGCTGAGTCAGCTCTACAACACCTCATTATGCAAGAATATCACAGCACACCCACAGGAGGGCATGGGGGATTCCAGAGAACTTACACTCGAATTGCAAATATTTTTTACTGGCCTCAAATGTGCAGAGATATCCGCGACTTTGTCCAACGTTGTCTTATATGCCAGCAGGTCAAATCCCTCACCACTGCCCCGCAGGGACTGCTCCAACCTCTTCCCATCCCAGGCAGAATTTGGGAATCAATTTCAATGGATTTCATCACCCATCTACGTCCTTCGAATGGGAAAACAGTAATGCTGGTGATCGTAGACCGCCTGTCCAAGTACTCTCATTTTATACCGCTCCACACACAATTCACGGCCCAGTAGCTGGCTGAAATTTTTGTTAAGGAGGTGGGTCAATTGCATGGATTTCCAGTGGAGCTGGTGACAGATCGAGATCCCCTCTTCATGAGCCATTTCTGACGAGAACTCTTCAAGCTCCAAGGGACTAAATTTGTCACCAGCAGCTCCTACCACCCACAGACGGATGGCCAAACGGAAGTGGTGAATCAGTGCCTTGAAGATTACTTGCGTTGCTTTGTGGCAGACAATCCCTCCACCTGGGTTCGGTATTTCCCTTGGGCTGAATGGAATTACAACACGTCGTGGCACTCTTCGATCTGAATGAGCCCGTTTGAAGCCGTGTATGGGCGATCTCCCCCATCCCTGTTGGACTACACACAGGGCACCTCTGTTGTAGCCGCTGTGGACGAATTACTCCCAGCAAGGACAAACCTCCTCACTGCCTTAAGGAGAACTTACAGAGAGCCCAGCAACGCATGAAACAGCAGGCAGATAGGCATCGCACATCGAAAGCTTTTGCCGTCGGCGATTGGGTCATTGTTAAATTATAGCCATACCGTCAAACCATTGTTGCAAATCGACAATCAAACAAATTAGCCAAGAGGTATTATGGGCCTTTTCGCATATTGGAACGCATTGGGCAGGTCGCATATCGCGTTCAACTTCTAGAGGGCTCCAAGATACATAATATCTTTCATATTTCCTTATTAAAGCACTTCAAGGGGGACTTTACAGAGCAACCAGCTGAATTCCCGGTGGAGGCTCAAGGTTCCCAGCCACTGCTATTTCCGACAGAATTGTTAGGATTTAGGAGAATTCTCCTTCAAGGCAAATTCATTCCACAATTTCTTGTTCGTTGGAAAACTCAATCGGTTTCCAAGGCTACATGGGAAGCTGCCTCGGAATTTATGCAGGACTTTCCTACCTTTTAACCTTGAGGACAAGGTTATTTTCGATGGGAATGGTAATGTTATTGGCTTAATTAATCGGGACGTTTCAACGCCGATGGAGTCACAAATTACAAGGAGGAGCACCCGGACTACACAGCCTCCTCTGAAAGTGCGGGATTATATCCGTGCTTGAGGATGTGGATTAGTTCACCTGATTTTCTTATTTTGATATTCTGTTCAGAATTTTCCTTTTCCCCACTTAACTATACACGTGGGCAGTTTATTTGTTTTCAGTTTACTCTCTGTTTTGTTATTGTGATTTCTGTTGCTACTTATGCTGCTGTGGGTACCGCAGACAGGGAATATATTGCAGTTACTATTCACTCTGTCTCTCGTTCTTTCTCCTCTCTTGTCTCTTCTCTCCCTCCCTGTTTCCTCCTTTCTTCCTCTACCTGCTTCTTCCTCTCTGTCTGATCTCCGCCTCCCTGAGCTGGGAGTTGTTGTGCGGTCGGCGAACGTATCAGTTGTTGCAGCATTTAGGAATTGGGGACACGGATGCATCTCCTTTCTACAATTTCACAGAACTAGAAGTTCAAGGACAAAGAAAGATCAGGATAAGATGATGGCACAGAGCCTAACATATAGGAGCTCCCCCGCCATGCTTAGACAAGGATCAGAGGCTAACATATAAGTATAGTTAAGTATAGATAAGGATCAGAGAAACTAACAATTTAATAAACATGCGAAACAAATTTGCAAGCAATTTCTAAATATACATGACAGCCAATCTAAATGTTATGCCTAGCTTCTTTGAAACCTCCATACCATGAAATCAAATGAAACTTTATTCACAGTATAATAGCTGAACAACATGCTGTCCATCAAGGAAACATATTTTAAGGGGAATTCCCACCTATATCATGATTTAGCTAAGTACAGCTATGAGAATTTATATTAAGAGAGAATTTATATTAAGAATAAGTCAAAATGTTGAAAATCATAACTCTAACAGAAAGTTTATAGTGACTAATGTAGCCTAGCTTATGCAGAAACCTTGAATATAAAGCCTCCGCAGGCACTAAATTCCCTTATTCAATGAAAAAATATCGGTAATTGGGCAAAAATTAGTCCAATTATTGGCATCAAAAAGAAACTCAGAAGAAAGCTTAACTTGAATGCTCATAAGAAGGAAAGTTTTGGAATAAATGCAAAGCCACTGCAAAGAGAATGGAAACAAAAAATTAAGGTGTTGGGCATAAAAAAAAAAATACTTTACAGCAAGGCTTGCTATGATGGTTGAATCAGAGATACATAAAAGGATCAATATAGCAAATACCAAATGGCCATGCAGTTCTTAGATTGCTAAACTTCATTGGGTTTGTCATGGTACCTAAAGACAACATGCTTGAATAGCAAATTCCAGGAATATACAAATAAATGATTATACCATTTAACAATTTCCAATATTATTTTTCCTGCTAATCACCTTTTCTGCACATAAACAATCTATTTTCTCATTGGGGTTGAGATCCTCTCCAATAAATTGGCAATTGGACATTGTCCAAATACCCTAATCTCCATAACATGTTAGATATTCAATGATTGAAATAATGTATCACCAACAATTGTATGAACATGAGGCTGTTAAACAGAGTAACTGGGAAGTTAAAATTGAGTTAGACTCAGTCGGTGCTCGTTCAAACTTGACTCGAGGCATAGCATGCCAACCTTGAGCTTTTTTACACACTTGCATTAATCTACTCAACTCTTTCGGATCACGAGGAGCTGGTTAATAAACGAGTTAGGCTTGATCTACTCAGCTTGCTAACAATAGTAAAAGCTTTGTTTAACAGACGACCACTTCTAGGTTTGAACATTTTATTTTAAATTTTATGATTACACTTTTCAAGGCTTTCAATTGAGAATTAGAGGTCATGGGCTGCTGTGTATGAATTGGTCATAGGCTTGATCTACTCGGCCTGCTAATGCTAGTAAAAGCTTTGTTTGTTTTACAGACAGCCACTTCTAAGTTTGAACATTTTATTTTAAATTTTATGATTACACTTTTCAAGGCTTTCAATTGAGAATTAGAGGTCATGGGCTGCTGTGTATGAATTGGTCATAGGCTTGATCTACTCGGCCTGCTAGTGCTAGTAAAAGCTTTGTTTGTTTTACAGACAGCCACTTCTAAGTTTGAACATTTTATTTTAAATTTTATGATTACTCTTTTCAAGGCTTTCAATTGAGAATTAGAGGTCATGAGCTGCTGTGTATGGATTGGAGATATGTTTAGACAATGGTTGCTGTAAAAGTAACAGGAAATCAAATGTAGAGTAAAATGCACTAGACCAATGTTAATGTTACACACTCCGAGTTCCAGATCTTGTCAAATCTGGTTCATCATATATTGGCTATTCAAGTTACTACCTTAGCTTCTAAATCAGCCTTCTTGTGGAGGGAGATTTCTTGATCAATATCAAAGTTGATGCCAAAAACAACCGTGGCTATAGTTTGTGCTGGAGATAGGTTGCAACAGTTTTTACCGTTCAAGAATAAACATTATATGTTAATTTAGGTGAAAAAATTGTTCATTTTCTTGTATTTCTAATTCTAGTATTCTATTAGTCCTTTTTGATTAAGTCATCAAAATTATAAAGGCAGGAAGAAAGATGAAGATATGCAAGCACGGTGAATGGAGTGATTGGCACCATTTCTCCCAATTTTGGTTAGTTTATTTATGATAAGTCCATGGGTCCGGGTTTTCGTGCAGATTAGGGAGCCTTCGGATTCCTCGCGTCGGACAAATCTTGAACGGGTCCGGTCTCCGCGTCTTTCAAGTTGGGCTCTACACACCACAAACTACGAATAAGAGGTTAGAGGACGGTGGGAAATTCTCCCACTGTAAATACTCCGACGCTCAGGTCATAAATTTTTTCACGTAAATGGAAAGATACGAGCGTGAATGTAAACGTGATGAGGATTGCACGGATGTTATTATGCAAGGGGTGCAAATGATTATGTGAGGAGGCTCGGGCTCCTTTAGTGCACTAAGGTGAGTGGCTCACTAAGATAGCTGGGCTGAAGCGGCAGTTATAGAGGGAAGAGAGCTGGTTCTTTCTTCTCGTACTTGGGCTCGAAGCTTAGAGCGAGATGGCTCTTGAACGCTCCGAGAGTTTTTAGGATGCTAGGCTTTAGATCGTGGATGTGAGGTTCCGATTATGATAATTAGAAGATACTTAAATCCATAATGATTAAAATTAGGCTTGGGAAATAAGGAAAATTATTGTCAGAAGCAAAAAGAGAGGAAAATAGCTCCGACGCCCAAATAGCGCTCGTGGCGGATCTAGCAAAATAGGCCCGCCGGAGCAGCGCTTAAGGCGCCACTTGAGTGCGTTTAGGAGAATGGGTGCGTCTGAGTAGCGCTTGAGGCACCACTCGAGCGCATTTAACAGAATCTAGTGCTCGAAGGATGCCTGAATGGCGCTCGAGCCCCAACCTTAAATTTTACCCACCGACTTATTTTTATTCTTTTAGATAGGGTAAGGGGAGAGAGAGAAATAAGGACTCGACAGATACGAAGGAGAAGGAGAGAAAGGAGAAGGAAGGAGAAGGAAAAAGGGGAAGAAGAGGGGATTTCAGTCACTTTAAATCCAATCAGAGTAAGGAAATCGGTAAATCAGGCTAAAGCAAGTGTACCTTCAACTTTATTTTCCTCTATTATTGCCTTTTAATATCTTCATTTTGACATTTATGCTCTAAACCCTCTTTTTCTAAGATATGCTCCGAACGATGTATGTTTCTCATGATTTATTGGATAGATTTTATGTTTAAGCATAAATATAATAATGTATGATTCCGATTTCGTGATTTGGCATGAATTTGGTGTTCAATTTATGTTCGGAAGATTTGCCCAAAACCCTAATTTGAAAAAAGTAGGAAATTTGTTGCAAGCTTTGAGAAATGTGATGAAAATGTTATTTGGCACATTAGTTAAGTTTATTTGATGATTTTTTTGTCTAAGAATTCATTCGAAGGCTATTCTGTCAATTTCTGAGAGTTTCAGAAATTATTTGAACATGTTATTTGTATGAGTTTGAAGTGACCTTTGAGACACGATGAGCTAAGACTAAGAGTTAAAAACAATCATACCCTAAGTCAGTAAGAAAATTGGACCTAGGACTGTTTTACAGTTAAGTACGGTTCTCCGACATGTCTTAAAACGTTACGGTGGTAATCAGGGATAACTCCGTCCATAGAGTGATACGTGGTCTGCTCTTTCTCGAGGTGTTAATTTTGGGGGATAGATATTTTGAACGATCCTACCCTCGGGGTGGAAATTTGAAGAATGCGAATTTTGAACCTTTGAACTTTGGCCTTGGATTGTATAGGTTGAACATAATCTATCTTCGATTATTTACTTCCTTGGCTAGTAGGGTCTACTAGCTTGGGTTCCTTTGAATAGTAAAAGTTAAATCAAAGGATCTTTGATTATTGGCACATTTTCTGATTAAGAATAGTGAAGGAAATAACCAAAGGAAAAAAATAAGAAATAAAACAAGATTTTCGTCTCTAAACTCATATTTTCAGATCATTCCATGTTTTCTCCTGTTTCCGCATGTCTTTTGTTCCTTAATCATGTCATGCCAATTTCTTTCTATTA
>JAODPA010076033.1:12420-28425 GCA_025585075.1 Nepenthes mirabilis
TATATTAATACGAGTTTTGCATATTTTTGTTTTCATGGTACCTTATTGGGTTTCGGCTCATCATTATTGCTTTTGTTTTTCTCTCTCCAAATGAGACCATAGAGCTGATGTCTGATGAGCAGGAGTGAAGGAAGGACTTAGATAAGGAAACTTAGTAGAGACCTGAAGTCTTTTGAAGAACTTTTGGAGTTTGATGATTTGTGAATGTAAATAACTAATTTTGTGGATGAAAATTGTACAATGGATAGTCATAGCATGTTATGTTTTATGTTGGGACACTATTTTTGCTTCCGCAGGATTATTTTATGGATTTAGTTTTGCTTCCACAATTTGACTTTGGATTTGTACAGGTTTCTAGTTGACATCTCCTTTTTGAACCAATATAGTGGATAGGATAATTGTGTTGGAGCCATGGATGAATATAGCGTTTTGATGATCCTGTGTTTGTATTATGAATAAATGGATATTAAAGCCTATTTATTTGCATGTTTATTCAGGTTGTTTGTATTGGCTTTTGTCTAATTTTAGAGAAAACTCTACCTGATTTTCTATAAAATTTAATGAATTAAATTAATAGGGTTTTAGGTTAATTTGTTTAAGTATGAATTGATGAAGGTCATTAGAGGAAAAGACTCATTTTGTCACAGTGGATCTCTCCTCCCTTTTTCATTGTAGGAGAAGGTAGGACTTAGATGAGGAAGCTTAGTGGAGACCTGAAGTTTTTTGAAGTACTTTTGGAGTTTGATAATTTGTGAATGTAAATAACTAATTTTGTGGATGAAAATTGTATAATGGATAGTCATAGCATGTTATGTTTTCTATTGGGATACTGTTTTTGCTTCCGCAGGATTATTTTATGGATTTAGTTTTGCTTTCGCAATTTGACTTTGGATTTGTACAGGTTCCTAGTTGGCATTTCCCGTTTGAACCAATATAGTGGATAGGATAATTGTGTTGGAGTCATTGATGAATATAGTGTTTTGATGATCCTGTGTTTGTATTATGAATGAGTGGATGTTAAAGCCTATTTATTTGCATGTTTATTCAAGTTGTTTGTATTAGCTTTTGTCCAATTTTAGAGAAAACTCTACCTGATTTTCTGTAAAATTTAATGAATTAAATTAATAGGGTTTTAGGTTAATTTGTTTAAGTATGAATTGACGAATGCCATTAGAGGAAAAAAACTCATTATGTCACAGTGGATCTCTCCCCCCTTTTTCCATTGTAGGAGAAGGTATATGTAGGTTTCGTAAAGGAGGCCTTTCCGCGTGGGAACTTGTGACAGGTGGCTTGCCTGGATTCGTCAGCCGCTAAGACCTGGCAGTGGCCAGCGGTGGCAGTTGTTGCCTTGCGGTAGTGCGAGGATTGTCGCTGGGAGTGGCTAGCACAGGCTTGATTGATTTTTATTGGAATTGGTTGAACTGCTGCAGGACGGTGGGCACCGCAGCTCACCAGAGTTGGCCTCATCCCCCATTAGCTAACATATTCTGAGCCAGCGCCTCCTGCACTGCAGTCTACAGCCGTTTTGAGAGAAGCACTAATGGATGGCAATTATGGATGTGTTAGGAGAGTTTAGTAGGCCTTGCACCAAATCTCCCAGGCCCTATCACCTGGTGGGGCCTGCCTACTGGTTCGGCCTTATCGTTGTTGATTGGGCCTCGTTGATGTCAGCCTATATTCATACTGGACCCATCACTAATCCCCCATGTTTGGGGTCTACCCACTGCCAAGCCCTGGCATGTTGGATGATGGGCCATGGGCTGCCAGCTCATGTGTTCCTTCTCAAGGAATGCCAATCTTCATCCCTTGAGGGCATCGCTCCTTCCCCATGCAAATATGGAACTTTTCAAAGGCGCCGCAGAAATTCAATGCTCTGCTAGGCAAGATTCCTGACCTGGGGCTTGGCTCCGCATTGATGCTTTTCCTGTTTTCTAATTGACAGTCATTGGGCAGAGCGCCCCCTTGGGAGCTTGCTTGGTCCCCTGCGTGGCTATAAATTGGGGGTTCCCATACTTTGGAGACCCAAGCTCATTCCTTCACCGACAAAGCAATGTAGGGACCTTGGCTCGTTTCACACTCCGTGGAGCTTCGCACGAGAATCGGATGGATCTGCGGAAGACTCGTAGCTGCTCTTGAAGCCTGTCGTCGTGCCCTTCCTATGCACGTTTCCTTGTTGTAACGAGGGTGACTCGGCCACTCCATGATCGTTACGTGCCTTCCCTTCGCTTTGCCGAGATGTGCAGCCTATAGAGGAGTGTCGGGGGGCGAGAACCCTAATTCCGGGTCACCGACCCTGGGAAATGTTCTGCATTCCACTCCTTCCGTTGCTGGTCATCCCTAGGGCTTTGCTGGAGGAAGCATATTCCAGAGTCCTATGGGGCTGAGCATCCGGTGTATTTCCCAGAGTCACGGCTTCGATGGTCGACCACAGACGGAGGCCGTTCCCTTGCTGTGGTGGAGCTCAACCCACCATCAACAAGAAAATGGCATCCAATTCACCTACGGGGGGAATCAACGGTTGGGTGGTGCTACCAGAGGGGAGCTCTCTCCTCAGGTGTGTTTCTGCTCCGGATCGAGCTCTCCCGGCGCACACCGCTTCCTTTTCTACTTTCTGTATTTTGCTTCATTTTTATTTTATCTATACTTACGTTAGCACAAGCCTTGTACTTTGTAAATAAGACTTCAATGAATAAAAGTGTTTATATTTGCCTTTATTTCTGGCGCCACTGACATTTGATTCTTCACTTTTGCTCGGTATGACTCAAAGGTCGAAGAGCCCTCTCACCGCCATACACGCTTGGCTGCTTATCCATCTTGCGAGCCGAGCGGCTTGCGATTGGATTTTTTGATGATCATCCCTCGAGACCATGTTCGGACTGTCGATGGGAAGGCCGAATGGGAACCGTTTGGGGCTTGTGCCACTCGCATATTTTTTCGAGTAACGGAACTCCATCGAGCGAGGTTGTGTCCATTAAGTCACCTCTGCGCAGTTATTGCGTTGGGAGCCGTAGAGCCGTCGCGTTGTAATCATTCTTCTTCGAAAAGGTGCGATGCTTCAAGGCATTGCCACGTGGGAGAGTCTCGTTGGGTAGTGAGTTGCTTCGTCTTTGTCAAATGATGTCGTTTTCTTCGGGGAGCTTTGCCTATTTAAATGCCTAGGCTCCCTTCCCAATTTGGCATTCACTCACCATTCTGAGGCGCTAACCCTGAGTCTACAGTTGCTCTTTCTCTTGTCAGGCTCTATCCTCATGATGGCTAATTAGAGGCCGATCATGTCCAAGTGCCGCTAGTCTGGCCAGTGGGATCGTCCTCTTCTTTCGAGTTTGAGCCCCCTATCGAGGAATCGAGATGGGAGGAACAAGAGCCAAGAGGGCATGATGAGGGGGATTTCATTGTAGCGGTGACGGAAGGTTACCACTTGGAGCCGTCAATCCTTGGACCAATCAAGTTCCTAAGGGCGCCGCCAGGCTTCAATTCCGAAGGGGCTTCCAATTCCTCTTGATGTCGGGGGCTTAAGGATGTCGTTCGATTGATCCATCGCGCACAGCGGGCAGTTGAGGAGGCTAAATGTTGGATACAGGCCACCGTCACTGAAGTCGAACAGAGTCGGGCATGGGCGACTTATTTCGAACAAGGTTTGTTGGAGTTAGAGGTAAGGTCGTCATAGCTGGCCGATGCCAATGCACAAGCTCGGAGTCGGATTGCGACTATTCGGGGAGAGCTTTAACTATGCTGGGAGCAACTTCGGGACGATCTCGATGCACAGACACGGCTAGAGGCCGAGCTAAGGTCAAGGATCCGCCCAAAAGAATTGGCCCCGATGCTGGAGGATCGATTCTAGGATGGGATTCGCCTGAGTAGGAGGATAGCTTCTCTGGTGATACCTGGCTTCCTTACAGGCTTCCTGGATTCTCGGAACATGAGAGCCCACGTGCGCTCGGAGCTTACTGAGTTCCTAGATTTGGACCCTACCGAGCCTGACAGGCGTAGATAGCATTTGTTGTACTTTGACGCCACCAGCTGGCCTCAGCTGTAAAGAAACTATAAGTAATAAAATTTCTTTTCGATAAAATGATTTATTTTTCGTAGCATGTTGCTTTTGGATGTCGAGCACGACGCTTCCGACCTGGAAGTCGAATGAGCTGCCACCATCGCGGTTCCTGACAGCTTGCGTCTTTGCATTAATTATTTGTTGTGATAGTTAGGATTCGGCAGACGGCTGCGGCGTGAGTTGTGAGGCTGTGTTAGGCGCCATGATGGGCTGACTTGGATAGACGCGCTGTGCTCTGCTGAGGGATGCATGTCATGGCTATCATTGAGGACAACCTTCGAGTTTCCCGCGCAACGCCGTTTGAGGCCCTTTGCGCCTGTCTATTTAAACTCTTCGTTTTCCCATCACTTGCACTTTGAATTCTCTTGCTTCATATGTCAATGGCGAAGAAGAAAGTTCCTGCGCCTCTCACGATTTGCCAGAGAGTTGGTGAGATTAAATCAGTCATTACGGCGAGCGCCGTTGCAGCCTTGCTAGCCAGGTATCGCATCCCCGACGATATAGCCCATCTCCTTCCTGGTGAGGATGGTAGAGCCTGTGCGCCTCCGAAAGGCTTTATCACCATTTACAAGTCTCACTTAAAGGGTGGGCTCCGTTTTTCAGTCCAGTGATCCTCTCGGCGCTGGGTGTCCCTATGGCACGGCTTCATCCCAACGTCGTACACTATTTGATGTCCATGTGTGTCTTCATTCGCCTCCATGGTTACGCGTTTGCTCCCCGATCGGTGAAGGTGATCTTCCGCTTTAACCAGTCAGATGACTGGATTTCCGTGTCGCCTCATCCTACCTTCCGTTTCCATGGGACGAACCTTGATTCCACGAAGAACTAGAAAGATCGCTTCTTCTTCTTGGTGGCTCCCCTTGAGTGGGATATTCCCAAAAATTAGGGCTTCGTGAGCAAGTATTTCACAGAGAAGGTGAGCCAGCATGAAGCGGGCAAGGAGAAGGCGTTGACGAGCCTTATCTTGGAGGTGATTCAGATGTTCTGCATCAAGGGGTATTATCTGACCCTTGAGGTCTTTGCGGCTGTTAGGTGGGAACCAGTGGGCGATGCGACGGAGGCCGCTGCCTAAAAGAGGAAGGCCGAAGCTTTGATCATCCGAGAGCCTTCCCACGAGTTGGGCGAGCGGCAGGACTCGTCTTCTTCCTTAGAGTCCTCAAATGAGGATTTGGCAACCCTGAAGAGGTTGAGACGGGCAGAAGGCACTTCGAGCAGGAAGGCTCTGATTTTGCCGGCCGTATCGGGCCAGTTGTCCGGGTCCGTCCCGTTGTTGCCAGTTTGAGCCACCCTAACGCCACCAGAGCCAAGATCCCAGCCATCGGAGGAAGTTGCTGGCCACTCGCCAATTCCTGCTGTCGCCCTGACGCAGTAAGGTGTTCCCCTCGTTGAGTATCCAATGGTTGAGGGGTTTGCACCAGGTTCCATCGCCGATATTGATGTGGGGCCCTCCCATGAGGAACCATCGACTGAACCTGCCGTGGGGGGAAATTGTTGTGGGCGTTGAGGAAGTGGCAATTGGCACTACCGAACCTGTTGAGTCAGCATCAATGGCTATTGTTGAGATAGTGGATCTTGAGGCCGATGCTGAGCTGGCGGATGCTCCGGAGACTGGCGTCGTTCCGGTTATGGGGTCGCCAGCGCTTCTGGTCATGGAACCTAAACTTGTCGTAGAGGTAGGCACATCTAAGGGGGTTGCCACAAGACCTCCAGCTAGCGAGGCCTCGAAGGACGAAAGGGAGGACGTCGTCGTGCATCCAGAGCCCACAGCCGGGCCGGCACCCTGGATTACTCCAGATTCCGCCAGTTTTGTGGAGGAGCCCTTCGTTGAGGTACGACTTCTTCATCCGCTGAGTAGGGATGTGTTCGCCAATCTTCTTTGTGCAATACGTTCCCACGTAGCCAGGACTCATGAGCTTTCTGTCTCTTTTCCCTTTTTGTAGACCACGGCTGCGCTTTACTTCATCCAGAAGGCCCTCTTTCAATGGGACAAGCTCATTCGTCAGGCTAGTGAGAGGCCGCACAAGACATGGCGCGGTGCCGAGAGGACGATGTAACCATCCTAAGACAGGAGCTGTCCGCAATGAGAGGGGAGAGGGCCCGAGGCTTGAAGGAGATCGAGCAGCTGAAAAGTGAGCTGCAGGCGGCCCGAGACCATATTTCTGAGCTCTGAGCTCGAAGTGCCGACGCTGAAGCTGACTTGCGTGGCCGGATCGCTCCAGGGGAGATGTCACAAATACTGGATGCGCGGTTCTGGGATGGCAAACGTTTGTGCTGTCGCATAGCATCTGTGGCAGTTCTGGATGTCTTCAAGGGAATTTTTGATCTAAGGAACGACGGAGTTTGTGAAAGCTTTCTCTTGATCGACTTCTCAGAGAAGGCAGGGCCTTTGCACACTTAGGACAGCCAGACCCTTAGTACATTTTTCCTTTTGTAGCTTCATGAGCAGCTTTGTAATTCTTATTTCGAAAAATCAATGAAATACATTCTTTCTTTCCGCCCGCGTTGTTATCTATAGCTGCTTCTGTGTGTTGCTATTTATTTCACTGTGTCGCCTAAACTGTTTTGCTATTGTCACCGTGGCTTGCTTTGGGAGCCATCTGCGCTATGCTCATCCTCAATGGAGGATATCGTCGCATCTCATGCTTAGTGGGTTGCTCTGTCTAGTGGATTGGACGTCAACACACGCCCAAGGTGGAGTCTCGCAAAGGCCAGCTGGGTTTTGAAGCCATAGCAACCAGACTTGGGGTCTTAGGCCGTTGTCCGCAAAATACTGTTTCAGCACTCGGCCCCACTCGGGGTGTTGTTGCTTATATGCGCGTAGTTCTAGCCCATCGATCGTCGTTGACTAAGGTGCTCTCTTATTCAAAAGAAGAATGCCGCATGCCCGCCGTTTAGGCCCTCTAAGGTTTTAGCGGTCGTCTTCTTGGGAGCTGCCGAAGCTCCCAAGCGTGATCGTTCGACCGCGAGTGGGTCGCTTGGCACAGGGCCAAGGTTTTTTTGGCCGCTAAAGGGCCTTTCGACATAGAGCTGAAGTTCGGAGTTCACCGCGTGTGGGCTGCTTGGCACAGGGCCAAGGTTTTTCTGCCGCTAAAGGGCCTTTGTCACGAAGCCGAAACTCGAATTTGACCGCATGTGGGCCGCTTGGCATGGGGCCAAGGTTTTTCTTACAGGCGGACAATTGTCCTCCTGACTTAGGGGTAGTTTAGGCCGTTTTGCTTTTTGAGATAGCAAGCATGCATGTACAAGCATACATGAACAGTCAAACAGAAGAAATGGCAATAATGATTTTATTAACGAGAACATGATACATGTACAAGCACCCTAGATCGTGAATGCAAACTGTACCCAGGCGCGATCGAGGATCATTGGTAGTATTTCCTGAGGTGGGTGGCATTTCAGGTTCGAAGGACCGATTTGCAGTCCTGGGTGCACAGCTTATACATCCCATTCCAAAGAATCGCCAAGACAAGGAACGGTTCCTTCCGATTTGGGGAGAGTTTGTTTCTATAAGCAATCTTGCCCGTTGCCTCCACACTCTGTAGAACTAAATCCCCGACTTCAAGCGGACAAGCATTCACCCTCTTGTGGTAATACCGAGCGACGTGATACTGGTAGGTCGTTATCCTTAAGCGTGCCACCTCATGGGTTTCCGGGAGCAGGTCTAGGTGCTCTCTGAGCTGCTGGGAGTTGCTAGGGTGGTCAAAGCACTCGATCCGCAGATTGGTTAGCCCGACCTTGGCGAGGACGACCGCCTAAACCCTGTAGCATAGACTAAAGGGCATCTCCCGTGTCGGTTCCCGCGGCATTGTCCAGTATGACCATCGCACGGACGGTAACTCGTCTGCCCATGAGCCCATTGCGTCTTCAACCTTAGTCTTCAGTCTGTGCAGCAGCGTCTGGTTGGTCACTTCGACTTAGCCGTTTGCTTACGGGAATGCCATGGACGTGTGGACCAGTCTGATGCGCAAACTCGTGCAGTACTTGGTGAATCGCTTACCAGTGAATTGGGTTCCATTATCAGTCACAATGACCTTGGAAATCCCAAACCGACAAACAATGCTCTGATGGACGAAATCTGTCGCTTTCTGCTCGGTTATGCGTGCCAGAGGAGTGGCCTCGACCCACTTGATGAAGTAGTCAACACTGTCAATGAGGAATTTTCTTTGCCTGGACGCCAAGGGGAAGGTCCCAAGGATATCGAGCCCCCATTGTGCGAATGGCCGCGGTGCCTGCAAGCTTTATAGCTTCATGAATTCATGGACCCGGCAGCTCTCGCACCTTCTAACGAAATCCATGGCGTCTCGCTTCATGGTGGGCCAGTATAGACCCTGTCGCACGATCTCGAACGTGAGGTTCCTCCCTTCAATGTGCGAGCTACATATGTTGAGGTGCACCTCACCCAGCGCGTATTTGGCTTCATCAAGCGAGAGGCATTTAAGGTAGGGGGTCGAGTATCCTTGTCGGTATAATCTCCCATCAATGACTGTATACCAACCGATAGTCTTCTTTATGTGCTTGGCATTCTCTGAGTTCTCTGGTAGCATTCCGTCCGTCAGGTATTTTTGGTATGGGAACATCCAATTGTTGCTTTCGGCCACCTGTAGCATCTCGCGCTCTAGGTCATCAATGTTGGGAGCGGCTAGGACTTGCCCTATGCTCCTGGCGTATTGCTCCTGAGAGCCCGTTGCTGCTGCCCGGCTAGCCGGTCGGCTTTCTAGTTCTCCGCCCTTGGAATGTGCATGATCTCAACCCTCTCGAAGGCCTGGGCCAAAGCTGTTCCCTTGGCCAGATATTTGGCTAGTTGCGGGTTTGACGCCTCGAAAGTTCCCTCGAATTGGTTGACCACCAGCTCCGAGTCGTTGTAGACGACCAATGCCTTTGCTGAGCACTCCTTGGCTAACTAGAATCCTACGAGGGTTTTATATTCTGTGACGTTGTTGGTCGCCGGGAATCCGACTGCCAATGAGTATTTTATCTCTGAGCCGTCGGGAGTCCCGAGAACGATCTCGGCCCCGCTGTCTTTCTGTGTGGACGATCCGTCGACGTGCAGGGTCCATATCGGAGCGCTCGCTATGCTTACGCTATCAACCTGATCTGGGGCGTCAAGAGCAGAGGTCGTCGTTTCGACTATAAAGTCTGCGATGGCCTGGCCCTTCAGGGCTAGCCGGGAATGAAACTCTATGTCGAACTCGCTTAACTCTATAGCCCACTTGACCAGGCTCCCGAATGTCTCTGTCTCTGCAGGATTTCCTTAAGCGGCTAGTCAGTCAACAAGACGATACGATGGGCTTGGAAGTAAGGCTGCAACTTTCTGGCGAAGTAAATGAGAGCCAAATCTATCCTTTCAATGTGAGGGTAGCGGGACTCTGTGTCTGTCAACACCTTACGTAGTACACGGGTCGCTACATGTCTCCTTGTTAACGAATGAGGATCAGGCTCAGGGTCATATCGAACACCGCCAGATAAAGGTACAGGTCTTTGACCTCCGAAGGTGAGGTCAGAAGTGGAGGGTTGGAGAGGTATTCTTTGAACTCGTGGAACGAAGAATTGCACTCGGTGGTCCACTGGAGTCCCTTCACCTTTGTCCCTCTCAGGGCCTTAAAGAACGACAGGTACTTCTCAGTCAATTTAGCCAAGAACCGCGAGAAGGCAGTGATCCTACCTGTGAGCTTTTGGACTTCCTTCATGGTCCACGGCGGGCCCATGTCAAGGATAGCTCTTATCTTCTCCATGTTCGCTTCGATGCCGCGCCGTGACACAATGAAGCCCAGAAATTTTCTGGATGTTACCCCGAATACACACTTGGCTGAGTTGAGCTTTATCATGTGAGCCTGAAGGACTTCGAAGGTCTCGGCCAGATCGCGCACGTGGTCGTCGGTGACTGTTTTTGACGAGCATATCGTCTACATACACCTCCACGTTCCGTCCGATCTGGACTTCGAATATCCTGTTCACCAACCGTTGATAAGTAGCGCCAGCATTCTTTAGACCGAAGGACATGACTTTGTAGCAAAAGGTTCCCTAGTCGGTCATAAAAGATGTATGCTCTTCGTTGTCCAGGCTCATCCTTATCTGGTTGTAACCTGAGTAGGCATCTGTGAAGCTCACAAGCTTGTGCCCGGACGTAGAGTCCACCGGTTGATTGATCCTCGGCAGCGGGAAGTTGTCCTTTGGACAAGCTTTGTTCACGTTGGTGAAGTCGACACACATTCACCATTTGTTATTGCTCTTCTTTACGAGGACAACGTTCGACAGCTAGTCCGGGTACTGGACCTCTCTTATAAATCTTGAGTCAAGTAACTTCTTCACTTCCTCCTTTATTACGATTATCTTTTCGACAGAGTGGTTTCTGCACTTCTACCGTATAGTTTGTGACCGGGATAGAGGCCCACTTGTAGACCATTACTCCGGTCGGTATCTCAGGCATGTCTGCAGGAGTCCATGCAACAACGTTGGAGTTCTGCCTGAAAAAGCTTACGAGTCAAAATGGAGCTACCGATTTATATGCATTTCTCAAGTTTGCCGAGGTCCAAGGGGACTGACTCTGTTGACTCTCCAGACTGGGCCTGTTGTAGAATGGACTTGTCGCGGAAGTCCAGGTCCTCAATTGGCCGGTTGAGGGTGGCTGGAGCGACCTGGGACAGGTAACACGTCCGTCCCATCATCTGGTTGCCCAATGCCACCCCTATCCCATACGGAGTCGGGAACTTTTACCTTCAAGTGAGGATTAACGTCATCGTGCCAAAGGTGGTCAGGAATGGTCGGCCCGAAATCGCGTTGTAGATTGACAGCAAGTCAACGACAAGGAATGTCAGCGCTCGCGTAGCTAAATGCAGGTAAGTCGACATTATGACTTCGAGCTGGACTTCTCCTTAGACGGGCATTGGCTCATTATCTAGGCCGTATGGAGGGCCCTTGACTGCTCTCATTTGACTCTTTTTTAGTCAAAGTTTAAAAAATGCATCGAGATACAACAAACTGCGAGAGCTTCCATTATCGATGAAAGCTCATTTCAGTTGCTTATCTAATGTACCATTTGAAATGATGGCAGATACAACAAGAGGGTCGAAATAAGGGGAAATTACATTAGTCATATTGTCGTCGCTAAACCTAATGATATCAGTTCTAACCCCTAGCCTCGCTCTCTTGTTACTGAATGCGGCCTAAGATCGATCCTTGCCGCCACTCTTGGCCAACCTACTCAAAATCATGCAAATGAGGCCAACGGCAACACGGTTCGTCGGTGGCTCTTTGGCCTCGTCGTTGGACTTCTCAAGGGCCTGCCTTAGGCTTCTCAGGAACCACGTGAGGTGCCCCCGGCGGATCAAGTCTTCAATCTCCTTCTACAGGGTCCGACAATCTTCAGTAGTGTGTTCCAGAGACCAATGAAAATGTCAGTATTTGGTTTGATCTCCGGCTTCTGGGTTCTTCGGCGCCTTGGGCCACTTCAGGAACTTCTCGTCCCATATCTGCATTGGAATGTTTGAGCGGGTGTCGTTTAGATGCGTCAGGGCCAAGGACCTGAACTCCTTTCGGACACTCAGCTCAAATCGTGGCTGCTTACGAGGTTCCCACGAGCGACCGTCGTCCCCGTTTCTCTTCTTCCCCACGGCTGGACCTCCAGGTTGTTAGTCCGCGCGTTCGGGACGCTTTGCTTCGTTGGCCTCCTCAGCCGCAATGTAGGCCCGAGCAATGGCATCTCTTCCCAGAAGGTCTAAGGGCGCTGATGCGCCAAGTCCTTGAAGAACTCCCCATCCACCAACGTGGTGATGAAGGTGCTCAGCTTCATCTCGTCGGAGAGCTGGGGGATTCAGCGAGCTTCTATGGTAAAGCGGCTGAAGAACTGCTTCAAGCTCTCCTCGAGCTTCTCGCAGAGGCAGACGAGGTGCTAGGGTTGCGTCTCCTCCCTCCTGCTAGAGGCAAACTAGCAAATGAAGCAATTGGCGAGCTCGTCAAATGATGGGATGGAGTTGGGCTAGAGACCGTGGAACCAAAGCCCGGCGTCTCCTTTGAGTGTCAAAGGAAAGTACTGACACATGGTGGCTTCGCTCACCCCATGGAAGGATAGTAGCGTCCGAAAGTAGTCCAGGTGATCCATTAGATCCGTGCTTCAGTTGTACGCGTCCAGTGCTGACATCTTGAACTTGAGGGGAAGCAGCTGCGTTCGGATGTCCATGGCGAACGGTGACCTCCTCAGGTCGAGCACCTGTCACCCAACTTCCACTTTAAACATGTGCTGTCATATCTTTTACACCTTCTCTTCTATCCAAGGGGTAGACCCGCTCCTCTTGGCGTTGATGAAGTCTCTGAGCTCGGAGTTCTCCGAGGGGTGCAGGTCGCGGTGGTTGTCGGCACGGGGTGACCGCCAACTACATGAGCTCTCCCCTTTGGTCAAAGGCCTCCTGTCGCTACGGGAATTGCGGGGGTTTCACCACTCGTAGCTTTCCTCCAACGCTTCCCTTCTCAGGAGGCTTCGAGTCGATGTCCGGGCCCTGTTGCCTGAGGCGGCCTAGGCCTTAGCATCGTCAGGACTCGTTCTTATTGTTGGGGTCCTCACCCATGTCCCCTCCGTCTAGAGGTTGACGTCTAGGGCTCTGGGAGAGCAGCTTCTATCCATTACGCGCCAGCCTGAGCGCACAGTACCTAAAGCATCTGCTTCATGTCACCCACATCGGCTGCCAGCTTGCGCACGTTTGGCTTCGGCTACTCACCAGCACGGCTACCCACAAAGGGGTCGTCGCCGTGGGTGGCAATGTCCCTCACAGGTGCACTGCCTTGCACTCTGGTATTGACCATCTTCTGAATGGGAGGTTGGATGTGATGACATACGGTTAGACTTTTGTTGTCGTTCCCACAGACGATACCAATGACGCGTCCATTGGTGCAGGTTTTCACACGGATTTGGGAGTCTTCAAATTCCTCGCATCAGATCGATCTCGAATGGGTCCGATCTTCGCGTATTTCAATTTAGGCCCTACACACTATAAATTACGAACAAGAGGTCAGAGGACGGTGAGAGGTTCTCCCATCATAAACACTCCGACGCTCAAGTCAGAAATCTTTCCTCGGAAACGGAAAGATGCAAGTGTAAAGGTAAACATAATGGGGATTGCACAGATGCTAATATGCAAGGGGTGCAAATGATTTTGTGAGGAGGCTCGGGCTCCTTTAGTATATTGCGGTGAGTGGCTCACTAAAATTGCCGGGCTAAAGCGTCGGTTACGAAGGGAAGAGAGCTGGTTCTTTCTCCTCATACTTGGGCTTGAAGCTTAACACGAGATGGCTCTTGAACGCTCCAAGAGTTTTTAGGATGCTAGGCTTTAGATCGTGGATCTCTCCCCCCCTTTCTCCATTGTACGAAAAGGTATATGTTAGCTCAGTGGAGGAGGCCTTTAGGCACGGGAACTTGTGACAGGTGACCTGCCTAGGTTCGCTGGCTGCTGAGACCTGGTGGTGACCACCGGTGTCAGTTATTGCCTTGCGGTGGCGCGAGGACCATCGTCCGGCGTGGCCGGCATGGGCTTGGTTGACTTTAGCTAGGATTGGTTACATTGTTGTGGGACAGCGGGCGCCGCAGCTTGCTAAAGTTGACCTCATCCCCCATTGGCTGACATATTCTGAGCCGACGCCTCCTGTGCTGCCAGTTTGCAGCCGTTTCAGGAGAGGCACGGATGGATGGCGATTGGACATGTGTCAGGGGCGTTTAGCGGGCCTTGCACCAAATCTCCCAGGCCCCATCGTCTGGCGGGACCTGCCTGCCGGTTAGGCCTCGTCACTGTTGGTTGGACCTTGTTGATGTCAGCCCATATTCATATTGGACCCATCAATTTTCATTATTTTCTGTCGAGAAAAAATAGTACAAGCATTATGATACTTTTATGATAATACAGGATAATAGTGACTTATAGCCTAACATTAATTGATCTATGCATTGCAAGTTATGGGATATCATTGTCATTAATGGGTGTAAAGATGAAGAATGTTTTGATTTAGAATTTTAGATTGGCAGAGACATTTGTTGTTTTGGCTTTCAGATATAACATAGGAATGATGGCGATATTAACATATTTCAAAGAAACTGATATCGTTGTTATAGCATATTATCAGCCACAGTGAACTAGCTTGTAGTTTAGGAGAGAAATACGTCAAACACAGACTTAGGTAAGCTAGGGAATCAATAAAAGCATCTTTGAAGGAATTCTATTTATATTTTGGGTTTGGGTTCAACAGTGTGTGAATATGGAGAACATTTATATTTTGGAATTACAACTGTTGTTTTGGCATTACAACGTGACAAAAGAATCATGCTGAAGCCGCTGTATTTCATATAAGCCTGAGGATAACTTAGGCTTTGAGTTCACACTTGATTTTTAATGGGATAGCTTTTGACCACATGGTGTAGCGATATTAATTTAGAGTTTCTGCTGTTGTTGAGTAATTTATGATTTCCTTGGCTTCAATAGTTGATGAATATTGTGGTCTTGACATCAATTTGCTATATTTGATCGATCAGACTATCATGGTATTGATACATATCTATATCTGATAATGTTCACGTTGTGTTAAATTCAAACTTGCGTTCAAGTTATGCTTGGGCTTGATTCTGAAGTCGAGTTTTAGCTTAACTCAAGCCAGTTATAGAGATGATCGAGTAGAGCTCCAGTACGTATATGGTTCCACCAATTGGCTTGAGCAGTGTGGTAAAAAAACTAATCCGAGCACAAGTTATGCTTGAACATCAATCTAAGTTAATGCGTTCAAGACAAGTTTGCTACTATTCATGCCAGCTTGGTTTGTTTATGCCCATATATGCAACACCAAAATTATGATTTAAACAATAAAATCATCTCCCTAAAACCACAATGATGGATTGACTTGCTATTATCTTGAGTACTGAATATCAAACATGTAAATAGATTGTCTGAGACAAAAAACTCCCACTATACATGGGTCCCGGAGAGGGTCGGACCACTAGATCTATTGGACGTGGTCTCATCTTAAGCTATACAATAAGCTGTTTGAAGACTTGAATTCATGACCATTGTGTCACATAGCGATGATTCTACCATTATGCCTTAGCTACCTGCCTTAAATATCAGACGGGTGGTTGAGATTATAGTAGTTGGACCTTTCCAATTATTATCTAGCCAGAAAGGATCCCAATCCTCAACTTTCCATACATAACTTCCTCAGAGTATGATGAAAGTAGTCATCTATGGGCAACATCAAATCGGACTTTTTCAGATTTCGAATGGAGAAACAATTGGCTCCAATGCTTTCTCCTCTACTTTCCATTTCTTTTTCCCCTCTTTCACGAAGAGAAATACTTTGAGTAGATCCTTTAGGACACCGTCAAATAACATGGCGTCTTCTATTGTTACGTGGATCTGTTAGCGTGGATGGATGATAAGCGAAGACACACAGTTGTTCAAAGAATGCTGTTAACACTACTCCTTTCAGGAAACATAGGCCCTCCAATTCCGATTCACTCTACCTGTTTTGCAGGCCACCAAATCATGCCCCACCCATTAAAAATAAAAATTAGCACACCCACAGACTACTTCACTAATTAGCTTAACCAATATCGATTACCCACATTATCCAGCAGCAACATCATAATGAAAATCGACGGTTTTTTTTTTTTCCCAGGGAAACATGAAAAAAATAGAAACTTTCCAATGAGCAACTTCAAGAGAATATTAAGCAACAAAACCAATATAGAGGTTCGAACCTGAGCTACAACAGCCGCAATGGTCATCCCGAGAGGAAGCACAATCGTCTGAACATCGGCGCCGACCCAAAGACCTAGGCTTTCGGCGTTTCATAGAGAATCGTAGGCGTCTTTGAGAACAATGCTGCGTCCAAATACATGAAGATGATGATGAAGAGCAGGAGGGTTGCGCGGCGGCATATGCAGCGGCGCCTTTGTTTTTTGTTTTTTTTTTTTTGATATA
>JAODPA010076044.1:0-28407 GCA_025585075.1 Nepenthes mirabilis
ATAGTAAAAAAAATATCAATAATAATATCTCAATAGAAAACAACTAATAATAGTGATAATATATTGCCATATTAAAAGGTAGCATGCAACTCACAAAATAGATGAAAGGAACAAAAAGGCAGTCACGATGATGCAAAAAAGGCAACTAATTCCTTTAGAAGGCGAGTATCTAGCTTCTTTGCTGATGAAAGGCTGCCGAAGGCCATGGCTATAAAAAGCCATGGAAACTCACTCATGAGGACGCACTCTTAATCACCCACTAAATGTCCTCAAGCATATTCAAACTCTTAGGAGCTCTTTAACTCTTTCTCACGTATTCCAACATTCTTTCTCTCTTTCTTTGCTATTAGTTTTTTGCGAACTTAGTACTTAGAGAAGTTCCTCTCGAGCAACAACAACAAAGTCACTCTTCCTACGAGTGCACTTTCACCTACGTCCCTAAACATACTCCCTACATTCATTTTTGCATCCTCTGCCTCCATCTTCTATTATTAAAAGGTCGACTACTGATTTAAGCGTCGGAGTATTTTTGGTGGGATAAAATTTCGCCGTCACCTGACTTCTTATTTGAAATTGTGGTATGTATGACCCAAAATTCAGAGAACGGAGACCGAAATCAGAAGGATAATTTGATCCAAATTTGTTTAAAATTTGGATCTTGGACACATCATTATCGCCGTTTCCACCAACCACTTTTGTCTTTAAAACCAGTTTCATCAAGCAAAATCGTGAACACCAAAGTCTAGGCTAGCACTCCCGCCAGAGTTGTTGCCTTTCCCGACCAAGACCACTAAGTTGGTAATCTGGTTGGAGGGCAGCCATCACTTTTTTTCCTTAACCTAGTGGAACAGATGAATAACATGACTAGAATACTCTAAATACTCTGCACCCGCAAGCGCAAGAAAAAGTTGGGGCCTCCGCCCTCTTTGATTCCTGTTTCGGCATCCAGGCAGGGAGGCCATAGGAAGAAGAAGCCGACCAAAAAGGCTATGAGGGTGGGCAACTCTTATTTTGTTGAGGCCTCCAACGCCCAAGGTCGTCAAAGGCTTGAAGAACGATTAGACCACAGGATTCTGGATGAGAGCTCTGAAAGAAGAAACCCCCGATATTCTCGGGATGAGTCATGGCCTCAAGTTTAGGAGGGAGCCTCCTTGATTGTCCGATCCACCAGCGGCAGCAGCGGGTCTGCTGCACGCCGCACAATAGAAAAAATAGAGTTGAGAACATATCTCAATTCCAAGAAATTTGGAAACGTCTCTCGAGTTGAGACGAAAGTCGAGAAGATTTTGAACCGAATGTTCAAAGACGACAACGAGCACACCGTCAATCCAGAGAGATCTCCCTTCACTACTGAGATCTTAAACCGACTATTACCGACCAAGTTCAAGTGCCAGCACTGGATTCTTATGATAGAAGTACTGATCTCATGGACCACCTGGATCATGTTCGCACCTATCTAAGTTTTCCGGGTCTGGAGGATGCGGCAATGTGCCGATGTTTGTCCCTCACCTTGAAGGAAGATGCCCGGATCTTGTTCCACCGACTCCTATAGAACTCGATTCGAAATTTTTGGGAACTCGTCGTTCTCTTCTTGGCCCGATACGCTTCCAGTTGCCGAAAAAAGAAACAGTATTAGCATCTCTCCCACGTCAAGATGCCAGCACTGGAGAGATCTCCCTTCACTGCTTAGATCTTAAACCGACAATTGTCGGCCAAATTCAAGATACCAGCACTTGATTCTTATGATGGGTGCACTGGTCGAATGAACCACTTGGATCATGTTCGCACTCATCTGGGTTTCCAAGTCCTGGAGGATGCGGCAATGTGCCGATATTTTTCTCTCACCTTAAGGGGGACGTCCGAATCTGGTTCCATTGGCTCCCATCGAACTCAATTCGGAGTTTCTAGGAACTCATCGATTTATTCTTGGCCCAGTACGCTTTCAGTCGTTGGAAAGAGAAACTACATTGGCATTTCTTTCACATTAAGCAGAAACAGGAAGAGAACCCAATGAAGTTTCTGGAGTGGTTCGCGGTAGAAGCTAGCGTCAATGATGTCTAGAGGCTAATTGAAGGACTGGTCGCACTGTCTCGCTCCTTGGAAAAGTCGGGGGTCAAATATCAGCATTTCTTCAAGGCTCTGAGGGAGATGAAAGCAAAAGGTTTTCAATGGACCGCAGAATGCCAGATCGCTTTCGATGAGTTGAAGCTGTATCTGGCCAAGCCACCGTTGCTGATGTTACCCAGAGACGAAGAGTTGTACCTCTACTTGATAGTATCGGTGGTGGCTCTTAGCTTAGCTCTCATATGCCAGGACTCCGATACTAAGTGGCCGACCTACTATGTGAGCACAACGTTGACTGGTATAGAGATCCACTACCCGCGCATTGAGAAACTTGCTTTTGCGCTCGTCTTCTCAGCCCGAAAACTGAGAGCATATTTTCAGGCTTATGGCATGGTTGTTATGATCGTTCAGCCATTGAAGAGTATCTTCCAGAAATCTGATATTTTTGGACGACTGGTAAAGTGGGCTATTGAGTTGGGAGAGTTTGATATCGAATTTCGACTTAGGCCAGTTATCAAGGGACAGATCCCGGTCGACTTCATAGTCGAGACCACGACCCCAATCATCGAGGAGCACCCCACTAAAGACGCAGATCACCACTCAGAAGAGTCAGGTTGGGTCTTCAACGTGGAGAGTTTGTCTACCGACTTAGGTAACGGTGCCGGAGTGGTCCTAAGTATCCCGTACGAGTTTGAGGTAAAGTACTCTATGTAATTTGATTTGTCAGCCGCCAACAATATTGTCGAGTACGAAACCGTATTAGTCGGATTACAATTAGCCAAATAGTGTTCAGCTAAGATGCTAACCGTCTACAACGATTCTGAGCTAGTTGTTAACCAAATCAACGGGAGTTTCCAGTTATGCAACCCTCTCTTGGCAAGATACTTGGCCATGGCGAAGGACGCTATCTAGAGTTTTGACAAGTTGAACTCGCTCCATGTCCACAAAACTGAGAACTGAATGGCCGACCAACTTACTAGAGCGGTGGCAGTTAAAAATTCAGAATAGTACTCGAGGGATATGAGCAAAGTTTTGAGCACTCCCATTATAGAGGAATAGGAAGCGATGCAAGTTTTGATGTTGAAAACTGGATGACGCCATATTGGAGATATTTGGCGGACGAAACACTACTGGATAACACAGACAAAGCTAAGCGGATAAAAAAGATGGCCAACTAGTACACCTTGGTTGACAAATGACTATATTGCCGTGGATATTCGACTCCGTACCTCCATTGTCTTACTCCGAGGAGGTCAACTATGCTTTGAGCGAATCTAGTCGGGATTATTTTTTCAGAAAATGGGTTGAATCCGCCCATCTTGCTAAGGTCACCGAGCATAATGCCCTGGAATTCGTTCGCCAAAGCATTGTGAGCAGATTTGGCATTTTTGAGGTTATCGTGACTGATAACAGTATCCAATTCTCGGGAAGCACTTTACCAAGTGTTGTACTTGTTTGGCAATCAGATTGGTCCACGTTTTGGTATCTTACCCCCAGATAAACGATCAGGTGATGGTCTTCAACCATACACTACTCCACGGTTTGAAAACCAAGTTGGAGGACATAGGGGGCTCCTCGGTCGACGAGTTGCCCTCCATCCTGTGGTCATATCGGACGACTCTTAAAGAACCAACTCGCGAGACACCCTTTAGCCTCTACTACGGGATTGAGGCGTTAATATTTGTTGAGATCGGTCTCCCAAGTCTTCGGGTCGAAGCTTTCAACCTAGTATGCAACTTTCAAAAAATCAAGAAACACCTAGATCTGTTAGAGAAAGCCTGTGATGTAGTCATGATGCGCACATCTACCTACCAATAATGAATTGCCCGTTATTATAACAAGTAAAAGAGTAGCAATTCAAAGTTGGAGACCTGATCTTGTGAAGTATAGAGGCGACGGACAAGATAACCAACTGGAACAAGCTTTTTGTAAATTGGGAAGGCCCATTCCAAGTCTCAGCCATCCTGTGGAATGGAGCATACAAGCTCCAAACCCAGAATTGTAAGTTGATTCCGCGGACATGGAATGAGGTACAGCTGAAGCGTTACTTCCAATGAAGACCTAGGTAGGTTATCTATATGATGTGGAGTGTGTTTGTAAATTTATCATGATTAATAAAGGCTATTCTTTTTCGTTTGCATCGTTCCGTGCTTCTCTTTTCTTTCTTTTTTTTTTTTCATACAAATACTTGCTTGCAGTTTGTATAAAATAAAAAACCTAAACTGTCTCTAAGTCTGGCAAGTTTTCACTCGTTCGCGATTAAACTTTGGTCATCCAAGCGGTTCGTAAGTGGTCGAATTAAACATTGGTCATCTAAGCAATCCGTAAGCGGTCGAATTAAACATTAATTATCCAAGCGGCTTGTAAGCGGTCAAATTAAACCTTCGTCATCCAAGTGGCCTGTTTGCAGTCTAAAACAAAACCTTAGGGGCCTTACATGATAGCTGTGACGACCTCCTCCAGTGGTAGGTAGCATAATCATTCTATGACGGTCAATAAATCGGGGCAAAGTTTGAGATAAGAAAGATCCCAAAGCTAGCCACTTGGAATCATATCCTGGGCAGTGTCGAACATTACGATGGCGCAAATTGCTAATACATATTCATTCCTTGAGGACCAAGGGTCCATCTCGGAGCAACAATACCATGGTTGTCAAAGCTCCAAGTTGATCGGCCCAGAGGCCACTCAATAAGTTGGTCGATCGATGTAGAGGTCAAGCAAGAAACAAACAAGAGAAAAGCGGGGCAAAGAGACTGAAATGCTGCAAAAGTACTTTTTTTATTAATATACTCAAATGTACAAGAGGAGACCGAAATCCAAAATAAAAGAGTACAGTTAAGGAGCAGAGCGCCCAGGAGGGTGCGAGAGAGGCCCTTGGTTGCCTCGGCCATAGTTAATAAGGTCCCCATGCAGCTATGCACCACGGTTTGCAGGGTCAAGGACGCTGGTCGAAAAGCTTGGGTCCACGATCTTAGCAATGTGGCGACAAATATGAACGCCTTTCCAGGGCCTGGCCCACAACGCCTGGATGACCTCCTGAGGATGTAAACTAGTGGCTAGCTCATTCTCTTGCTTGACGATTTTCACTCTAAGCTTCGTTGTAAGCCTCTCCACTTGGGAAGCTCTCTCTTGATGACCTGCTGATTGCGCCCTAAGTTCCAACAGCTCCCGCTTGAGTGCAGCCTTCTCTTCTTAGTGCTGCTGAATTTGGGCGTCCAGCTGGTTAATCTCCTCCTCCATCTCGACGATCTCTTTGTCACGATCGTCGTTTAGGGCAGTCCTTTGGCGTAAGGCCTTGCGCACTGCCATTAAAATATTGTCCTCCTATAAAAGGTTAAAGAAGTTAGGCAGTAACAACCTAGGAAACAGAAAAGGAGAGTTTTGAAAAATTATCTCAAAAACTCTTCGTTGTCTCATTGGCCATCTCCGTGACCTAAAACTTGCTGAAGGGGGACTTGGGGCGAGCTCCTCTTGAGACCGCTCCGCCATGGCTTCACCGGCAGGCTTTAGAAGCACGGTCTCCAGGAGGCTGGGAGCAACGATCTTTAGCGTGGGCTCTGCAAAGAAGTCAACCGCCTCAGTAAGTGCTCTGGCGGCTAACTCTCCTAGCTCAGCGGATAGCTCTGCAGCTGGCTCCTCTAACTCGGCCGCTTCAAGCAGCGACTCCATTGGCGGAGCAGGCGCTGCAAAGTTTCCTAGTAGCGACAGTTCAATGACGACAACTCCTGTGGGAACTCGCAGAATGCCCTGGGGTCCTCCACAAAAGCCTCAATCCTGGAGTGCTCTTTCGTCCCAGCAAGTCGTCCGACTATTTGACAATCTGGCTCTGTGGAGGACGATGAAGTAGGCTTTACTGGAGCTTTTTTCTTGGATTGCTGGGAGCTTGAGCAGCCACAGGAGCACCGGCCTCGCCAATAGTAATAGCGCGGGCTTTCCTCTTGTGCTGCAACACTGCAGGTGAAGGTCTGATTTTCTGAATAGATGAAGAAGAACCCCCAAAGAGCTCTCTTGGCCTCTTGCCTTGAGACTAGGTGATCCCTTCTCAACTCGGACAGATGCTCCTTCACCAACTGTAATATGGGCTCCATCGCCTTCACCTCCTCCTACGTCGAATTTTCGGTGAGACAACCAGGAACGTTGCCCCAATCCTGGGACAATGGCAAGCTATTAGTAACGTAAACAAAGAAGAATTGATCCTTCCAGTTTTTGAAGTAGTCATAGATAGCGTTGCTGATGAACAACTCACGAGGGGACAAAGAAATCCAATCACCGCTTTGGGTGAACGAAACATCACCCTAACAACTTTCACTGTCAGCATCCGAGAATGGTGGTGGAGGAAAATACATAATGAGCAGAGATATCGCACGACATTCGCATGAAGTCGTGCGATAGAAACGTTGAATATCGTGAAAATACGAAGTAGTTTCTTTGGCACAGGAAGATGCAGCCCACTCCTCAGATGAACCTAGTATACGGTAATGTAGCCATCAGGGGGAGAGCTGGCTCTACCTTGTTGCGTAGGCATTGAGAACATAATCTGCCGGGGGATGTTGAACTCAACATATAATTTCCTCACTTCATTGGTGGTAATAATGGAGGCAATTTTTGTAACGGAGGGAGCCATGAGAGTAGGAGCAAGAGGAATGA
Source organism: Nepenthes mirabilis (assembly GCA_025585075.1). Taxonomy (NCBI): domain Eukaryota; kingdom Viridiplantae; phylum Streptophyta; class Magnoliopsida; order Caryophyllales; family Nepenthaceae; genus Nepenthes; species Nepenthes mirabilis. The sequence continues at coordinate 6,712 of JAODPA010076044.1, forward strand.
GACAAGGACATAGAATTTTTGTGAAAGAAGGCGTGAAAAATTTGAATTGACGGATAGCTTTTATAAGAATCGTAGCCGTTGAAGTGAGGCAGCGCATTGAAAAGGCGCACTCATGATGACGGACATGTGTCGTTTCCGCAGAGATCGCAGTTAAATCAGATGTTCTGATGAATTAATTATCGGGATCACAAAATCACTGACCGACGACACGTGGCAGAGTATTGAAGCGGTTCTGCCAACTTTTCAATTACCCATCCGGAAGCATAATGAAACAACGCATCGATTCAGTCCACACTAGTTCTCTGGATTCTGGTATGATGGTCAATGAATCCGGTCAATATCTTCTTCAGCATTGTTCTCCAGATCATGGCATGACAGTCAATAAATCCGCCCAACGCCTTTTTCAGCCTGGTCCTCTGGATCTTGACGTGGCAGTGGACAGATCTGGTCAACACTTTTCTTCTAGCCCAGGCCTTCGGATTTTGAGATGACGGTCAACGGATTCAGTCAATGCTCTTTTAAGCGTGATATTCGGATCTTCACACAGTGGTCAACGAGTCTGGTCAACGTGCTCTCCAGCGTGGTTCTCTGAATCTTGCCACAATGGTCAACAAAATCGGTTAACTTCTCGGTAGCATGGTGCTCTGGATTCTAGCGCAGCCCAAACGCGTTTCATTGTGAACATACCGAAGGCCAGAAGCCCAGGCCAGCAGCATGGGGGGCTAGTGAAGGGGACACCTAAAATGGGTTGGCCTAAAAAGAAATAAGTGGCCAAAATCAAACAGAGGCCCAACCCCGCTTTGGACGGTCAACAGAGACGTTGACCATCTTGCTACAGGTTGGTCGGCTAAAGTCCACAACAAAAGCGGCCAAAGTCAAAGACAGCCCACACGCGCCTCAGCAGCTTCCTGCTCTGATTGCCTGCATCTTTAAGGAAGGCAATCTCCTATATAACGGGAACCTCCCAGGATCAAAGCATTGCCTGGGTGGAAGGGATAGATATCTTACTACAATCTGTAACGATACCCTAACGGTTATTATGCGCAGGAGGAAGGAGATCTGCCTCCTTGACTGTTACGGCTATGAATGACGCTTACGCCTACGCAGAAAATGTAATAATCCATTCAGAAGGCGGGTATCTAGCCTCCCTGCCAAAGGACGACTTCCCAAGATCATAATTATAAAAGGCCATGGGGACTCACTCATGAGGACATGCTCTCAATCATCCACTAAACGCTCTCAAGTATACTCAAGCTCTAAAAAGCTTTCTAAATCTCTCTCAAGCATCCCAACGCTCTCTCTCTCATTCTCTGCTACTTGTTTTTTGTGAACTCAGTACTTAGAAAAATTGCTTTTCACGAGCAACAACAACAAATTCACTCTCCTTACAAGTGCATTCTCACCTACGTCTCTAAACACATTCCCTGCATTCATTTCTGCTTTTTCTGCATTCACATTCTTTCATTAGAAGGCTGATATTGATTTGAGTATCGGAGTATTTTTGATAGGATCGAATTTCACCGTCAGTTGACCTCTTATTTGAAATTGTGATGTGTAGGACCCGAAATTCAAAAAACGGAGACCGAAATCAGATGGATGGCTTGATCCGAATCTATTTGAAGCTTGAATTTTGGACGCATGAAAACAAAAATCTCATAATTAAAAAAAAAAAAGACAATACCAAATATACTTATAATAATCTATCAATAATGTATGCCATTTTATAATAGTAAATCGTCAATACCCATCATCTTTAGGTCCGACAATTATTAGATTAACAGCGTTAATAATAATGCTGATTCAAAAATCCCGGAACGCTGCTAATTGATTTAAAAAAAGAAAAAAATTAAACAGTGGTAAAGTGGTGATTTCGCCCATGCTGAATTATCCACTATCGTCCGTCTAATTTATTCGACAGCCGAAATAAAACCCTAGCACCATGAATAGTGAATACCCTCACTCCATCAGCCTGCTCAAGTTATCAACTCAAATTCAAGTGTGCTGCTCAATCAACCGCCGCTGCTGCCGTTGTCTGCCTATCTAACTCGCCGCTCGTCCTCTCCACTTGTTCAATCAGCCGTTCGCCTTCCTCTCTTCTCCGCCTGTGGTGCAGTCCACTCTGCCGTCGCCGTTCGACCAGCACTAGTCCACTGCCTCTCCTCCGCCGCGGACGGTCCAGCTAGCCGCTCATCCACCCCGCTTCTTTGCCGCCGCCGACCCTTGATCCTTGGGAGGTTTGAACCTTAAATCCTGAAGAAAGAACTCTAAACCTAGTTGTGTTTTGATTCATAAACCCTAATATCCCAAATCCATAAACTTCCCCCTCCAGATCTTCAGCCGAAATAGCTCTCCTGTCACTGCGTTCTAAGCGTCGGTTTATTTTCTCTTCTTTCTTCTTCTATCTATATTTTCGTTTTGGTGACTGTGATGGAGATGCAAGCAACTTTTTGATTGGATTTTGATATTTTACACAATCCAGATAAATTTGTATACACGGAAGCTTGCAATATCGAAAGTTTTCAGTATCACTCGCCTGATTTTGAGCGTCCCTGATCTTTCAGGCCCTTCCTATATTGGCACTTCTCTCTTTCATTTTAGTCCGTTTTGCAAATTTCTACCGCCTTAAATATCATTTTTATGGAATTGGATGTTTGAGATTTGTATAAGCAAACTCACTCTGTCCCAAAAATCGTTCCGAAGGGACGAATATTTTGAGGCAATTTCTACGTTTGCGATATCAATGAAATTGAAACCCTTTTTTCCGTTTCAATTTCCAATTACTCGCCCAAACGATCTCGTGGTCGTGTTGGGCACATTGTTGGATTACATTTTCAGTCCTTGCCCCCGATTCTTTCTGTAGTTAATTGTTCGAGTAAGATTCCGTCTATCTTTTACCTGGGCAGATTTCCAGCTCCTTAAATCTCATTTTTATGGGATTTAGTGTCTGAGATTTGTATAAGCAATCACAGTTTGTCGCAAAATCGTAGAATCCAAGGTTCTCCTCTCGTCATACCCTCTGTCGCTGCTCTATCACACACCCAGTTTGTTCTTTATCTAAGAATCTCTCTCTACAATTGCATACTGTCTTGTTCTCTTTCGGCGGTCTACCGCTGACTTTGTTTTTTTGTTTGTTTTCTCTGATGGGCAATTGTTTTTTTCGCCTATTGTTTGTAGCAACGGTGTTTAATTGTTCATTCTCTATTAGAAAACCGTAAAGGTTATTTCACACGNGGCGGACGGCGACATGCTTCGAGGACGGCACGGTGCCGGTGGTTGTCGGCGGTTGGAAATTTGGCCGGTGGTGGTTGAATGACACAAAGGTGAGACCGTCGAGGAAACCGACAATGGTTGTCGGCAGCATCAGTAGCATCGGCGCCGGCGAGGTGGCACTGGGGAGGCCGACGACGGCCGTTCGTAGTGGTGGCTGGTTGGCGTGGTGTTGTCGTCGAGCAGCGGCAGCAGTGGCAGAGGAAGCCACGTAGTGAGAGAGAGAGAACGGCGCTCGGAGGGTAGGACGGGTGAGCAGCGGTGACGGCGGCGTGCAGTGCTGTCACGACGATGGTCGGCGGCGGCCAATGGTGGTTCGTCGGTGACCGGCGACGGCCGTGGGTAGTTGTAGCATGCGGCAGAAGCCGTGTAGAGGGGAGAGAAGGGGGCACAGCCGCGGTTGAGCACGGCAGCGCGCACAGCGGAGAGAGAAGGGGTTGATTCAGACACTTTGGGACATCCTTTCTTCATATATGCAAAGTATGTGGTCTAGACAAGTATCTGTAAACTCCCTCTTTGATCTAATTTAATTTCTGATGTATTTTGGATACTGTTTAGAATTTTTATTAACATGCATGCATTTTTATACATCTGAAATATTTATTTTGGACATACATGTATAGTTCATTGGATGTTTTGGGGGTTATTGGACTGGATTTTATGATTTTGGAGAGTTTAATATTTTTCTAAAAGTCCAAATAATTTATTGGATACTGTGTATTTTTATATTAATATATTTGTATAAAAAAATAAGTATGAAACTTTGTATAGGCCGTGCAGTCACATGCACGTGTCGGGTTGTGGTTACTACATTTAGATTTAGATTATTAGACTCTGGTCAGCTCCTGACAGGGAGATTTATTTCGCAATTCCTTTCCGCCGGCAGAAAGGTTTGGAGTAGTGACCATTCTCATTTGGATAATTTGACTTAACCTTAGAATATATTCGAACGTCCTAATATATCTAACAAGTTGAGGAATGCACCCAAAGTCGCGGGTGGCAAAATATAGTGAGCAACCTTATTTATGGGTATATAGTATATGAATTTTGGCCTAAGGTTACGGAGATTATGTGTAACCCTTCATCAAGTTGGTCTTTAAATAATTAGAACTCAAATTTGGTATATAATTTGTATTTTGACATTAATTGGTGTTGGACTTTGATTTGGATATCGATTTTTGGACTTGGATTTGAGTTTCACCGATTTTGCCTATAATTGGGCTTGATATGCCTCGTACAAATGATTTTGATTATATGTTTCGATCCGAACTTTTGAAATATCTGTCGCGGTGTTGTTTCGATCTCTGCGCACGCTATTAGATCATCCGGCTATTGGATTCTGCCCCAAATCACAAGCTGATCGAGCATTAGATTTGGACTTGGATTTAGATTCGGATTTGAAGTTAGACTTAGATTCGAACTCGGATTTGAAGTTAGACTTGGATCGACATCGGCTTTGAAATTGGTCCGGATAATCTATGTTTTGATTATATATATATTTATATATATATACGTCCCGACGAGGACTATTTTTAAAATTTGGATATTTGTTTGGATTTAGATTTTAATTTGAGTACGAGACTACCATTTGATTTTAAAATTTGGATCTTGGATTTCGGTTGAATTTGTCTTATCGGCGATTTGAATATATTTTGAAATTTGATTGGATTTTCATCCATTAACCTCTCATCTGATTTATTGGACTCTTTTTGACTAAATATGATATTTACTGGGTATTAGGCTCATTTTTCTGTTTTATCCTTTCAGAGTAGAAGGTTCGGATGCAGTACAGGAGTAAAGATGTGATCGGTCAGATATTTGTTCGATTTGGTAGTTTCAGTTTTATTATGGTTTGTATTGATATTTGATACGATTGTATTATGGAATTGGTCGGATACAGGCCTATGACTACATTTTGGGAATAATTTGGATATTATACTATGTATGATCATAAATTTTGGTTTAATTATTACCTCCCTTACGATGATTGTAGAGTTGGTCATATTTATATTGTTCGGACGGCTATTCGATGAGATCCTGTGAGGTTTTAATTTTGTTGAGTGTATATTTTGGTTTATCGCATTCGAATTTTAGGACTTAGTATTATTTGTTTAAAATTATTTAGAATTTTAGATTTTAAAAATTATAATTAATTATTTAAATTGACTTGTTTGATCCGAGTTCGTGACAAACTTCTTCTTATCTTTTTTTCTCATAGATCTGAGCCGTAGATTTGAATAGATTATTTGACGGTGTAAATTAAAAGACAATATGATAACCTCGGTTGTTGATTTTAATGTAAATGGACGGTTGAGATTGCTTTCTAAAACCAAATAGAGAGGATTGATGGATTCATAAATTCCTAATTTCATTATGTGTTCTCTTAACTCTCAACTCTCTTGCAGTCGAGGCATGCTGCTGCTCTTCTCCGGATTACTTTCACTTTGGATATTAGTTTTAGAAGAAGATAACCGCAGAGGTTTGAGCAACAGGTAATGAAACATTATAATATTTCTGAAGATTATCACCATTTTTTATTTATATTTCACATTATATTTTGCTTATTCGAAAAAATTCAGAGGATAAAAAATGATAAATAGTATGCGAGAAAAAAAAATTATTTTCACATGACATTTTCTTGTTTATTTATTTTGTGATAATTGATTTTTTATTGTCATATAACTCGTGGCCTTTGAACGAAATGTATAACTCCTTTGAACCCGGTTGATGTTTGGACTTTTTTTATGCATTTTTTATTTTTTTAAACAAAATTAGTTTTTTTTTACAGAAATAAATTTAAATTAGATGGGTTAGTTATTGATTTGGAGCAAAATAAATTTTTTATTTAGTTTTATCATATTTTTTGTGTGACTGATGGTGAAAGTTTTTCTATATATATATATATTTTGGAAAGTAAAAGTTTTTCTATATAAATGAACAAAATCATTTTATTTTTTAACAAGCGAAATATTGCTTTCCAGAACCTATATTAATGGTCAAAAATTAGAGTTTGCAGATTCATAAGGGTTCTTAATCTCAGCCGTTAATTTTGAATGAAATGGGCGGCCAGATCTAGTTGTGATAGATTTAGCATTAGCCTTTGGATTGAAATAAACGTGGACGGTCCAGATTTAAAGTTACCTAACCCTTAACCCCTCCCCTCCATCAGCCGACTCAAGTACTCAACTCAAATTCAAGCGTTGCTGAATCTGAGATCTCCATTTTCCGTTTTCCCGCTGCCGCCACCGCCACAGCTTGTCTGCTTCTCTACTCTGCCGCTCATCTTCACCACTCGCCCAACCAACCGCTGGCCTGGCTCTATTATACACGGTCGTCCACTCCCCTCCGCTGCCGCCGTTCGTCCAGCATTCGTCCATTTCGTCACCACCGCCTCAGATTGTCCAGGTAGCCGCACATCTGTTTCTCTACTGCGCCGCGCGTCCACTCCACTTCGCTGCCACGGCTGGTCCTCTAACATTGGCAGGTTTGAACATTAAACCCTAAATTGATTATAATCTTAATTTAAATTGTCAATTTCTGAAAATTGAATTGAATAGTTATTGCTAATATTCATGTAAATTTATTATAATTAATAATGCCTCTAAATGGAAAACAATTGATGTATTTATATAATTTATTAGATAATTTTCTCCAATATTTCACTATTGTCTGGCAGATGGATTCATTTAATCCTCCAGGAGTGCGGGATTCTGTTGATAGTGCTAAATTAAGTTATGTTGAGGCATTGATCTTAGCAGATGAAGAATCTGTTAGCAAGAAAAGCAAACCTAGTTGGGTATAGGGGCAAATCACTTGGAAGCCCGTTATAGATCGCTAGCCTAGCACTCTCATTCACCTTTTCCTCAGCTGCTAAGCATTGAGTGGGATGAAATGTGCTCGTTACTACTTAACCAACTAATTTGATCTGCTCGTAATATTGGGCTGTGCTATGGGATCGTAGTTTTGGGCGGCACTATAGGCCAAAAATGAGCTCTTGGCCCACGAAAGTTGGGCACCTGCTCCGCTAACTCTATGAGTAGTCAAATAAAAACCTTAACATCTCAAATCTATAAACTGTTGGATAAAAGTCGATCTACCATGTATACTATTAGTCATTTGTAGATTGAATATGGAAATAAACTAATGAACGAAATACTAATTTCTCACCGTTGACATTAATATTGGTTGTTCAAATTTCTACAAATTTGTCACCTATTTGGATCTTTTAAACCGTCAATATTTTTTAATGATGGTGTATAAGAAGAGTATTTACTTTAGGAATCCAAAAACTAAATCTTCATTTTTATATAGACATTTTCATCAAAATACGTAAGGGATGGTTACCATTCATAGTGGAAGTGGGTGGCATAGTGGACATCCCAAAATTAGGAAACATGGATCAATAATTGATTGATTTTTTTAACTGAAAAATTAACATAAACTTCTTCCCCCTCCAAACAAAGAATGCTGCTGGAATGCCTCTTTTGTCACTGTGTTCTAAGTTCAGTTCATTCTCTCTTATTTCTTGGCCATTTTACTTTGTTTTGGCGATTGTGATAGGATGCAACTTCTTGACTATATTTTCAGCCCTCATGCAGTAGCTGTAGCCGTTATAAGATTAAAAGGGACTCTGTCATAGCCATTTCTATATGTTAGTGTGAGGGCGATGCAAGCGGCTTCTTGACTGGATTTTGATGGTTTACATAATCCAGGCAATTTTGTATATACAGAAACTTGCAATATTGAAGCTTGTCAGTATCACTCGCCTGATATTGAGTATCCCTCATCTGTCTGGCCCTTATTATACTGGCACATCCCTTTATCATTTGGCTTTCAAAATTTCTACAGTTTTAAATCTCATTTTTTATGGAATTGAATATTTGAGATTTTTATACGCAAACGCACTCTATCCTAAAATCGTTCAGAAGGGATAATGTTTTGAGGCAATTTCTACGTTTGCGACAACAATGAAATTGAATCCATTTTCCCTGTTTTAGTTTCCAATTTACTCGCTCAAATGGTCTTGTGGTCATGTTGGGCACATTGTTGGATTACATTTTTTCTACCTGCACCCAGATTCTTTTTGTCGTTAGTGGTATTATCGAATTTCTGGCCTTTTTGTCCCACAACTACTGGTAGTTGTGAGGGAACCTTGACCATTTACCCGGGTTATGAACTCCACTAGTACTCGACAATAGAGATAAATTGACATGGACGGCAAAAACCAAATAAATTAGACACCGTGTTTGGGTGAAAGTGAATTGCTGGCCAGAAGGTAGAAAGAATGATGACTAATTTTGGGAGAAGATGAATTTGGAAGGGAATCAATGGAGATTCATAAGGCATGAAGAACTTCTATTTTTAGGGGAAAACTACTAACCAAACAAATTTTCATTTTAAAGAAAATTAATGTGAAATTCATGAAATAAAGTTATGTTATTTTAATCGAAGGTAAACTAAAATAAAATGTGTTTTTTGGACTTAGAAACAGGAGGAAATTTCTCTGTAAATAAAGATTTTATAATTTTTGCTTGTTTTTATTTATGTTAAAGTTAAAACAATTTAAAATTTAAGCAGTCTCTAAAGTTAATATTTTAAGTTAATTATACTTCATAATATATATTTGAAAAATGTATATGAAAGGAAAAACTTTCTTAGCCTAGCCTTTGACTTAGGCTTTGCATCTCTTGTGGAGATTTAAACAATAATGTTTTTATAATATTTGTCTAATTATGTTGGTATATGTAGTTTTAACCCTCCTTGTTGTGGTTTATCTGTTGCAGCTATTAGTGTTAATTTTGGGTTCTATTTGTGTGATGCATATTATTAAATGGTTTATTAAGTTTGGTGTGTGAATTTGGAGTTTGTAATCACTTGTCTTGTGCATCTTTTTGTCCGTAAATCTCATCCACTTTTAGGATGCTTTGAATTTTGGATGACAGTCAAATTCCTACTTCAAATTGTTTCAGGCTTCAAAAGGAACACCTATTACTCGGGTTCATATGATGGTTTGCCTAGGTATTCTGTGGAGGAACATTCAGTTTAAATGAAAAGGAACCTCATATTTACCATGTAGTTCTACAAAGTGAAGTGATTGAACTGGTGCATCTAAGATTTAATTGGGGAGGCCAGTGCTTAATGTGGTGCAACCTTCGGAAAAAGGTACTTGTTCTTTGCGTTGTGCTTTTGGCTATCTTCAATGTGATATTGTATCGATAGTTCACATAATCCTCTGCTTTGCTTGCTCCCTATTTGCTGTCATTTCCGTGTGTAACATATTGTATGACATCGCTTTCCTTTAATGTGGATTAACCATTTATGTGTGAGTAATTTCTCTTCCGCTGGATCACATTTGAGTTAATCTTCTCATTGATTTTCGAGGCATATGCCATATTTTTAAGATGTCGACGTTAGATGTCCAATTCTGTTAGTTCAGTGTATAAGAAATTAGCTCTTTTAACTTGCAGAATGTGCCATAACAAGTATCTTTAGTTGAACTATTTCAAGTTGATGGTGCATATGGCTTTAATATGGCAAAATGTTAAGTCTCTTTATGCCTCTTGTCTGAAAATAGGGCTCTGTGATTAATAGAAGTTAAAACTTTTGAAATTGGGATCTTGTAGCAATTTCTTTCAAGGAATGGACTAGACCGGGTCGTTTGGCAAGAATATTTATGTAATTTTCCAAGTTGGACTATTGCTATAGATTTTCAATATAAGTCCATTTTGTCTTTCAATGCCAAGATATTAGTTGCAACCAAGCGGGAACTTTGTTCATGTTTTTCTTTTCTTTTTTTACACTTGATGTGCAGCTGCCACGAGGGTTCTTTGTCAATCAGCATTCTTGAGCACTTGTGTTTCTCAATAGCCTGAGATTGGCTTTTCACTCAGAAAACTATCCTGTAAGCAACACACACGCACATTTAGTTTAATCCACGAAGTACTTAGCTAACCAAGCAGATATTGGAAAAACTGACTACCTTGTTTTATGCACAATTCAAGCATGTAGCATAGATTTATTTCACACTTTGATCTAAAACCTATATGCTGGTGCTTGCGATTTTGACAGCGTCAGCCTGTCCCAAAGTCTCTTGTTGTCCTGTCTATCTAAGACAACTGTGGGGCCAAAGGTCCACGTTGAAAGCATTTTATGTATACTCGTTATTACTTCAACCTTTTAGAAAAATATTGAACTCTCTAAAATTAAAAAATCCGAATCAAAACCCTCAAATTAACTAATGAGTCATACACGTATATCAAGAATAAATAAATTAATTGTAAAAAATATATATATGTTAGTAAAAATTTTAAAAAGTATTCAAAATATATCAGATATTAAATCAGGCAAGAAAATAGGTTATAGATACTTGTGTCGACTTTATTCCTTGCAGGTTTGGCAAGAGAATGATCCACGGTACCTGAATTAGGCCTTCTCTCTCTCTGCCGATGTGCGTCCCTTTTCTCTCCTCAACCTCATCACATTGTGCCTCTCTCTCTTCACGTCCTTCATAACCAACGGCGGCGGCGACCTTAGTGGTAGCGCTTGATGGTGGTGACGGCAATGGACGGCGGCACTTGCAGCCGCCAGCAGCCCCTCTCTCCACCGCGCCTCTTTTATCCATTTTCTCTCGATTCAATCAATTTCTTCCAAAATTGTCACGTGTAACCCCAAAATCAACATCCATAAGGAGAAGGCAATGGTTTTCCTACCTCAAATCATCTGATTTCCTCCATCAACGACAGCGACGGACGGCGGTTGCTTTTGCTTTGACTCATGATTTTTTCCTCTACTCACACTGTCGCACAAAATGGAGGGTAACATCAAGAAAAGCGCTTTCTCGGCTTTCATTTCTGGCATTGGCACCTCCGACAATGACAGCGGCGACAACCCACACCGGTTTCCCTCTCTCTCCTCTTCCCTCCTTTCTCTCTCAATGATCCATCACCAGATATTGTTCATCTGAACCTTCACCATTCGATCACCCTTTTTGTGGTGAAGATGTCATATTTATTGTGTAGGATACCGGTTTGGCAATTTTATAAGCGTTATACCTTTACAATTATGAGTAGCGTTAATTGTGTAACTGTCGTCTTCACTTAATAGTAAGACTGTATAGTTTTTTACCATTAATTTGGTACGGTAACAGCCTAAAGTAATCCATTGATTATTTATTATTACTCAATTAACGTTATGCGGTTTGGGTTACTGTCACGGTTGTTGTTTTGTGGGCTCAGAGGATTTTCTGTTGAGTGATTGTTTGGGACCTTATTTCTGTACACTTGATTCTAGGCCGATTTGGGTACTACCATACACATCAAATACGCTTACTCGCTTAGATGAGTGAGCGTATTTGAAAGTATTGTATTCATGGGCTAGAGTGGCTTTGTCCGTCTGAACCTTCACCTTTCGATCACCCCTTTTGCGGTGAAGATGTCATATTTATAGTGTAGGATACCGGTTTGGCAATTTTATAAGTGTTATACTTCTACAATTATGAGTAGCGTTAATTGTGTAATTGTCGCCTTTACTTAATAGTAAGACTGTACAGTTTTTTACCATTAATTTGGTACGGTAACAGCCTAAAATAATTCATTGATTATTTATTATTACTCCATTAACATTATGCGGTTTGGGTTACTGTCACGATTGTTGTTTTGTGGGCTCAAAGGATTTTCTGTTGAGTCGTCGTTTGGGACCTTATTTCTGTACACTTGATTCTAGGCCGATTTGGGTACTGCCATACACATCAAATGCGCTCACTCGCTTAGATGATTGAGCGTATTTGAATGTATTGTATTCATGGGCAAGAGTGGCTTTGTCCGTCTGAACCCTCACCATTCGATCACCCTTTTTGTGGTGAAGATGTCATATTTATAGTGTTGGATACCGGTTTGGCAATTTTATAAGCGTTATATTTCTACAATTATGAGTAGCGTTAATTGTGTAACTGTTGCCTTCACTTAATAGTAAGACTGTATGGTTTTTTACCTTTAATTTGGTCCGTGAACAGCCTAAAATAATCCATTGATTATTTATTATTACTCCATTAACGTTATGCGGTTTGGGTTACCGTCACGGTTGTTGTTTTGTGGGCTCAGAGGATTTTCTGTTGAGTCGTCGTTTGGGACCTTATTTCTGTACACTTGATTCTAGGCTGATTTGGGTACTGCCATACACATCAAATACGCTCACTCGCTTAGATGAGTGAGCGTATTTGAATGTATTGTATTCATGGGCAAGAGTGGCTTTGTTCGTCTGAACCTTCACCATTCGATCACCCTTTTTGTGGTGAAGATGTCATATTTATAGTGTAGGATACCGGTTTGGCAATTTTATAAACGTTATATTTCTACAATTATGAGTAGCGTTAATTGTGTAACTGTCGCCTTCACTTAATAGTAAGACTGTATGGTTTTTTTACCATTAATTTGGTACGGTAACAGCCTAAAATAATCCATTGATTATTTATTATTACTCCATTAATGTTATGCGGTTTGGGTTACCGTCACGGTTGTTGTTTTGTGGGCTCAGCGGATTTTCTATTGAGTCGTCGTTTGGGACCTTATTTCTGTACACTTGATTCTAGGCCGATTTGGGTACTGCCATACACATCAAATANATATTTAAATTTACTTTTAAATTTCTATTTTTTAAGAAAATTCTAAAAAGAATAGCTCTTTTATTTATTATTAAACATCTAACCCACTTACAAATGATATATCTTTGGCATAACACTTATTTATAATCACTGTATTTATTTCATTTACCGTTATATATCTTAAATGTTTATAGTTCAAGGTCTCTAACATATACTCTCTATTTGTATAGCTATATCCGGGCGGTATCTATGTTGAAATCTCGTGGCTTTTGTGCCAAGCCAAAAGAATTGCATTAAACCAAGGGGACCATCAAATTGAGATTTATGGCAAATTCAAGACCAAATTATATCGAACTTATTGAATGGTCTACCGGACTACCTACCTTTTGAGTTCCTAATTCGATTCTTAGTGAAAGCGGCTTTGTGATGTAAAGCGGTTAACAAACTGTTATACTTCATGATCACTCATGTTCATTTTAGTATGTATAATTTGGCTGGCCATTGCCCTCATTTTCGATTTCGATATTCTATTTTCTTTACCTTATTATTTCTGTAACGGCCCAGATTCTAGAACATAGGAAATTTCAGTCATTAAGTTCTTATAATCCGGTCAACGCCAGTTAATCAAAAAATGTAATAAGAAAAGTAAATCGGCCTTAAGATGAATTCAAGTTCGGCCTTTGCATGATGAAAAGAAGTCCGAATTTCTTTGATGAAAATCGAGTCCGGCTTTTACAAGATCGGGTCCGGCTTTTACTTGATGAAAATCGAGTCTGGCGTTTCTTTGATGAAAATCGAGTTCGGCGTTTGCTTAATGAAGAGAAGTTCGGTTATTCCTTTGTGCAAAACAAGTCCGGCTCCATCATTATCAAGACCAGCCACTTTAAAGAAAATCAAAACCGGCTTTGAATATGTTTTGAAATTGGGTTTTGTTCCATTGAAGGACGGAGTACATTATATAAATGTAACGCCGAAGTGGTTTTCAAGGACGGAGTGGCTTTGTGTATTGGAGGCCAGAGTAGATTATGGGAAAGCAAAAGTTGATAATCCGGTCAACAGGTATTGATCGAAAGTCGTGTAGAAGGAATTGAATATTTTTACATGAGAAAGCTAAATCTTGTTAAGTTCAGTGAACCAGGAATTAATTGAGAAATCTAAATCCCGTTAAGTTTAGTTAACCATGAATTAATTAAGAAATCTGAATCCCGTTAAGTTTAGTTAACTAGGAATTAATGAACTCTTTGGAAATGTAAAATCGTAAATGATCTAATTAATAATGAAACTTTTTGAAAAATATAGAGCCATAAATAAGAAATATTTTTCCTATATTACCAATTATTAATAATTGTCATCAGAACTAAGGCCTATAAATAAGAACTACAGGAGTAAGAAAAATACACGCAATAAAGTTGTCTGATAAATGAAGGCCAAAAGATCAAGACAACGTAGAATAAACTCAGACAAGAATACTCACCCTGTTTTAAAGTTTATGATTATGCATGTTTGCGATACGAGTATATCTGATATTGTTATGAAATTATGTGTTAGTATGTATGAAGTTTGTTCTGTTCCTTTCTCTGATATTTTTATGAACTTATGTTTTAGTATGTATAAAATTTGTTCTATGTATGAAATCTGTTCTTTTCATCTGATTTAAAGAAGAATTGTTTTGAATTGCATGTTTAAAAATTCTGATATTCCTGATGTTTGATTATATTCAGCTTGATGTATGATTATATAAACTTTGATAATTTCATGTTTAAAGAAAAGACTTTTGATTTTGTTAAAAAAAAGGTTTTCGGTAATTGTTCATGAAAATCAAAATCGGCCCTTATGCATGTTAAAATCAAAATCGACCTTCTTCATGTTGAATTTGAAACCGGCCGTAAGCACTTGAATTTGAAACCGGCCGTAAGCACTTGAATTTGAAACCGGCCATGAATTCGAAACCAGCCTTGAGCACTTGAATTTGAAACCGGCCCTAAGTTGAATTTTGAAACCGGCCATATGTGTGTCTGGAATTTGAACTCCGACTTTTAGAGCTTTGGACTTTAAATGAAAAAGAACTCCGGTCTTAGAACTCCGGATTTTAAAGAACTCTGGCTTTTTGAGCTTCGGCAAGAAAAGGAACTCTAACTTTTGAACTCCGTCTTTTTAAGAAAATAATTTCGGCTTTAAGAAAGAAATATGACTCCGACTTGTAAGAAAACGACTCCAACTGATGAAGTTAAGAACAAGGTTATAAGAATCAGAAAATTGCATGTAATCCGGACAGCAAGTGGAATTCTATGACTTTTGACTTTTGAACTATCTGAACTAAGAACCAAGTCTCCATTAAACTTGCTATTAAATATGGACGAAGGATATTGGAGTGACACTCGAGGATTGCCTCTTGGGCCACGGGGGAAAACTTTTGGTGGCATAAGACTTTTGGACTTCGGCCCCATATGTCGGGTTAAAGGTATTATCTTCCGCCTCTGGGAGTATAGTTAGAGGATACAGCTTTAGGTTGTGGGGTTACACACAACCCGTCCTCGATATTGTCCGCTCCCGTCTGATCTCTAAAGATGATAAGAATTTCGAATGGTTTTATGGATTTTTCAAAGCTAAGATAATAATAATAATAAATAAAGAAGAAACGATATGATGATTTTCGTATACTAAGTTATGTGATGAAACTCTGTTTTGATCAGATTATATGTATGTTTTAGTTTTCTGCATATGAGTATCTTGTTGGGCTTTGTAACTCATTCTTGCCACTTTTCAGATGACGAAAGACTTATAGAGGACGAAGTGGAGTAGAACCATATGATGTAGTTTCATGGCATATTTTGAGAAGACTTATGAAATGATTCCGCTGTTTAAGAATCTATAGATGTAAGCATGTTTTCGTGATTACTTTTTGGATATTAAATTTGAAAAGTTTAGTAAGTATCTCAGGTTTTCAGGTCCGTCTAACCTTAGTGTTGGCCGGCCTGGTTTGAAGTTAAATCGGAAAGCCAGCTCATGTAATTCGGCCTCAAGCAATCCTGTGTTTATTCGTATGAAAGACAAGTAAAATTTTATGTCCACCATTTTTATATTTATTATTATTTATTAAATTATTTTTAAGGCAAGTTTTTAGGCTTGACGGCGGCTTTATGCGTGGAATAAGGCCGGTCCATCACAGTTTCGTAATGACAAGATATCACGATGAACGGGTAAGGTTTTTCAACTTTAAGGGTTTTCTGAGTATCCATGGATGTTTGAATTTTACTAGAAATGGGGTCATTTTGATCTTTGTTTTCTCCCCAATTTTCATTAAAGGGGTGCAATTATTCTCTAACAAGCCTCGTGCGACGACTTATTATTATGCTCCTGAAAGACACGTAGTAGACCAATTGTTTGTTATTATATATGGAAATTGCTAACAAGACAATGGATTGAGCTCCCTGCAGTTCCGGTGAACATTATCAACGTCGACTTAGGATTTATATATAAATCGTTAACGTATTCTCAGTGTCAGGATTGTGAAGAGAAGGAAAAAGAAAAACACTTTACCGCTATCAGTTATTGCAATATTTGTGACATACTGTATTTTTAATCGAAAATCTGATAAAGTTTTGACTGTAATACGGATGTCGATCAAAGATAAAAGCTGTATAATATTCTTGTATATCAAATATACAACCTCAACAATACAAAAAATTTATCAGTATCAACCCTAATATTCAGGCAATACAACAAACTAATACAAGATCCTAAAAACTGTCATAATTATTTCGTAGCTCCAGTGTTATGTCTTTAGACAAATTATTGGTACAAAGAGATGCCACTAGGTGGTTAAAACAAATCATAAAAACATACAGAAGTATAAATATCCACCGACACAGTGAAAACTATACTATGGATATTTTCTTATCATTAATATCATCATATGCATACATTTGTAAATAAAGTGCCATAGAAATATAGAATAATCCCATGAGAAGACATAAGACTGTAAAATTAAGTCCTTAAGATCATCTTCATCGTCATTGAGTCCAGTCGACTCAAATCCTCTATCCTGCTTCAATAAGTGCAACTCATACTCATCTGGAGGGTGAAAAACAGTAAGGGTGAGCCAAAAAACTCAACAAGGTACGTATATGTATCAAAAGATATGCATAATTTCATACTCAAAATATAATAATGCATATATGAAGGATAGAGGTGTATGTGAGATTATAATTCATGATTTAGAAAAGAATATTTTCATGATTCGATTCATATTTCTTTGGTTCGTTTCCTTCTCATTTTCTAAATTATCAGTTTATTGTCGAAAATTTATTTTGTTGAGGGATTGGGGCCAGTAGGCCTTGCTGACCAAAGGAGCAGTCGGTCGTTACCTGGATTGTATTCATTCCACACAATTTAAGGCTGATATCCTTCTATTCTTAACCCAGATGAGGGCCATCTACATATCAACCCTATAGACGGGGCCATAGTTGATAAGCCGCGACCGGCATCCATAACAGACAATGACCATTTACTATAATATATTTAGGCACGCCAAGGAACATTACACCCCAAAAACACGGTTAGGATATACGATCAGAGTAATCTTTGAGTTTTTTTACTGTAATATTTATGGCATGTCAAAGTTTATCATCCGTAATCCTCGATCCAAATTTCTTAGTTTCTTATTTTTTTAAAAAATTTTACTCTTAAATACATAATTCTTCGTTCCACTCTATTTAAAAACATTTTATAATTCAATCAGTTCTTCATTTCGAAGAACAGTTCGTAGGTCTATCTCTTAATTATAGAATTCCCTCCATCATTAGATTTTTCTTTTCATAAGTATATTTTGATACAAATTTTCATATTTTCTCGTGAGCTTGGCTTCTCTCGTGATCATAATTTAAACATAATTCTTCTTTGGAGCTTGGGGGATTAAGAATTATTTCATGCTAAATAGAATTATATGGCTTCTGATCGATAATCCTTTCATAATTGATTCATGACATGATTTTCAAAATATATTCAATTAACATTTTCATAACATATGCATAATGTTTATAAGATTTGGAATAAGTAAGGAACTCCTACCACCGTAAACTGAATGCAACTTTAGAGCGTCCGGGTACCAAATACCTTTCCAAAAGCATACTATATAATTTTCGAAGTAAGGATCATGTATAAATTACAATTAATTCAGATAAAGCCCAAAGGGGAGCGGGTTAGGGTTCCGGTGAATATAAAACCCTATGAAATTATAAATTCGAACACCCAATTGATAAATTAATATATTTATGGTACAGGTAATAATATCTAAAGTCAATTTATACATAAATCCCAATTTAATCGGGGAACTCCTTCGGGGCACGGGTTTAGTGTTCTGTATCCAAAAAAAAGTCAAAACTACTAAATCAGACATGAAATTCATATATTTGTTTGCCCAAGTCATGGGTAATAATTATTTAAGGCCAAATCATGCATAAAATTTGAAATAAATGGTAAAACGGGTCCAGGCGTGAGTTAGGATCCCGAGTTACAAAAAATCGTTCAAATTTCGATATTCGGATATGAAATCGATGTATTTTCATATTTAGGACATAGGCAATATAATATATAAACTTATTTGGGTATCAGAACGATAATACTCGAAAAAAATGAAATAAAAGTTCAAGAAAATGAAAGAGGAGCATATGAGTACACTTGCCTCGACCCGATCTATCACTTTTCTAACTGGCTCTAACTCAGAATTGGACCCCGAGACCTTAGATTCTCCCTTCTCTATCTTCTCTCTCTCTCTCCCCGTGCATGGAGGCCAAAAACCGGTCGAATTAAAACCCTCGTGGGTTTAAATTCCTCGGGCCAACACGGGCTCGCTGGATCCTGCGCCTGCCACAAGTGCTTGAGCACCCGACACCGCAACGCCATCCAAGCCCCCCAGCGGGCCTTCCTCCACCGACTCGTCCCACAGTCCCAAAACTAAATTTGTTCACATAAACTAAGCTCAATTTTGATCAAATTAACTCAATTATCTGCCGACATAATGTTCAGAAATCGATACATTATAATAGTAGCAGCCATAGTCACAATAATAGTAATGGCAATGCAATGAATAACACTCACTATAGGTACACAGTGCTACTGGTTCCTAGATATTGTTATAATCGTGTGTTGGTGGTACCTATATCTGACATAAAGATTTACAAGTTTTGTTCGGATTCGAGTCAATGGAGTAAGTTAAAAGATAATTCATACCCTCGCCGCCTGGGTTAGTTCTACCCAAACACTCATCTTGTTGGCCTTGACAGCAAGTTACATTCGATCACTGTTGATGTTATTCTAGTGTTTGATGCTTTTGCAAATGTTCAGAGTTTCTATTGCATTATTGATCGACCCTTGGTTGTAAGTGTAGCGGGTAAGAAATTCATGGCCTTAGGAGTATCCAAAGGCCGTATTCGTGTGGCTTATTCGTCTGACAATGGTCCTAATATACATGTCTGGGAGGTTGATCAGGATTGAAATGTTGTTGGAAGGTGGTGTCTAGTACACAGTATTTGTGTTACAGAGATGCTTCCTACAATTGGTTAATTATTGTATTTTGGGTAGGTCATTCCTTTCCACCCTTACAAGGATGTTGTGTACATCAATTATAAAAATTATATAATTGTGTACAACGTACGAATGACACTAGAAGAAGCAACTTATCCGCTTTATCAATTGGATTCCAAATACACAATTGTTGACACAAGATATGGTTACCACAAAGCTTTTCGGCTCCTCCAGAATAAAGTTCCAACGTTGGTGCTATCATTGACACAAAGGGATATGTATCACAAAATGTTGTCTACGCTTTATTAATATAAACAGAGGCTAAATATATGATATTTCAATATTTTGTAGTTCTAAAGTAGATATGATAATCTATTCTTCTTTTTATAATTGATATAGATGCTGATAAATTATTATGAGTGTATTTTTTTTACTTTCTTGTTGTCCATTAGTGTCTTCTTTGATATGTGTGAGTATTTATAGATCGCAATTTATGTTTTATCTACCTTATTTATCCTTTNAAATTTTTTAAAAAGTGGCTAAAGAGTATATTCTACAAAGAGATTACTCAAGGCTTACTTTGTTTTGCAGTGTTTCTTATCTATCAAGTGGAAGGCCACAGGAATAATCTAGATACAATGCCCACATGTATTTGCATGCTATTTTTTTTTTATGTATGCCCATGTAATTTTACATTAGAGAATATTATCAAAAATCACACTTGATTCACATTTCTTAAGGCCTATCTCATTATAAGAAATTTTTTTTTTAAGAAAGAAGCTGACAATATATATATATATAAACAAAAGAAAATCAGAAAAAATAAAAAGGTATTGACATCCAGTATTAGATATGATTTTTTAAATATCAAATTTGGGTGAGGTGTGATGGGAAATANATTGTATTTGGTACGTTCTAAACCCGATTAAATACTAGACCTACAAATTGTAAGGTTGTATAGGGCTATCAAGGAATTGAGTTAGTTAGCCCGGGAAAGTGAATTAAGAATCTGTCAAGACATGCGACCTGCCAATTGATCAATGTGCTGAACTCTTTGAAATATCAAAGATTTTGGTGATTAATAGCTTTGAATCTTACGCTAAATACTGATGAATGCTTATAAATCAAGGAATAATTGGCTTCATTAAATCGGCAATAATAGCTGATAAAAGATAAGTATTGAATGTTGAGCTGTTATAAAATTTAGGCAATGGTTGGATCTTAATTAATGTTACGTTTTGGTTAAATAGTTATGCAAATTCTAAAAAGATAGGTTGATTGGTATTAAGGCTATAGATAGGTAAGTTTCCTCCATCCAAGGGGACCGAAAATCGAAGAGTGGAAATTTAAGTACTGAGCTCGTCTCAAAATACTTACGTCCTTCCAATGTCATGGAGCCAAATTCTTTAATGGTTGGAGCACACACAAGTTCTTTAACGTCAATTTGTACTGAAAATTTTAGGAAAGGCTCTACAACTATATATAAGATTCTTCAAAAAATGCATCCCCTGATTTAGTGCTGGATTTATTTCTTCGAACTGGCAAGAATAGTATCTCAAATGAGAATTCGGCCCCTAAGGCCACATGGAATTGGCAAGAGTGCCATTTGATTCAGCTTCATCTCTGGTATATTTCTTTCTAACTCTCGCTGCAAGTGAGTAGTAATCATACAAATCGTTCGCTTAACTACATCTGAAATTGAGTTTGTGAGAGGAAAATGAACTTGTGTGAACGATATACCAGTATATTATTTAACTGCATATGTATTATATTTGAAAAAATAACCCTATGATTGTAAAATGAACCGTTCATAAAGTATTTATTTAACTTGTTTTGGAGGAATATTTATTATATTTGTTTTAGTGTAATCCAATAGTGCAAATATTTAGCATAGCATAATTTTTGTGGTCCAAAGGTTTGGATATGATTATGCAGGTGGATATGAGCGCGATATGGTAAGTAGGGCCTGGTTATGCTGTTTGCAGGCCCCACGGTTGATACAATGGTCGTTTAATTGGCAGTTATACGGATGGTTTATCAGATAATTCTAAAATCTCTTGAAAAAGTATTTTCTTTTCCTGGAAGGCCATGATTTGCACCTAATTTGAGATGTTAACTATGTGCATACATTGAGATAAACTCATCTATCAAAGAGCTGCTTTCGTGATTTCTTTAATAATTATTGGAAGATGACTTCTTTGTAAATTGGCAATAGTTCAGAGGCACTTGTGTAAGTCTTTATTAATTTCTCTTCATTTAACACTTATTTTTTATATTTATTTTTGATTATTTTCCTTCTACCAAAC
>JAODPA010076045.1:876-62416 GCA_025585075.1 Nepenthes mirabilis
TATGTTATTGGGATTGCATTCCCAAAATAAATAATAATATTGTGTATATTTATTATCTTAAAAAATTTATTATGATGATTATAATTATTATATTAAAAATTAATGATGTATTTATGAGGATAATAAAAATTGTGAGTTTTCTTGGGGTTGGTTTGAATTGGGTCGAGTAATTCGAGTTCGAGTCATTACAATTTTGATATCAGAGAATTAAGGTTCTGTGCAAACACTTTAAGATTTTTAGAGTTGATAATGTTTGAGGATATTATAAGATTCAATGATAATTGTGCATTTAGAGTTATTTCTAACAAAAATCTGAGTGGTGAATGATATGTATTTTGGAGGACTTTCAAGGCTTGGTGTGTTGATGTTTTGATTCGCCAAGTGGTTTGAGAACCTAATATATCAGTAAATGTTCTAGGTCGAGAAAAATTTTATAGTGCTTCCTTGGGAATGTAGAAGATCTTTGGCGATTCTGGGTCGTGAAATATATCATATATTTTGGGTTTAGGGCCTGAAATATTTTGGGATCAGGAGAAAATTGGTAGGCTAGAATATAAGTATAGGTTAGGCTCTAAATTTTCTTATTTACAGGTTGTCGAGACAGCAAATATAAGTACAGGAGACTCTTGCAAAACTTATGATGGCATATATACAGAGTAGCTCAACTCATAGTTTAAGCTCTCAACACCTTGACTTGTGGATCTTAGGAGGTGAATGTGCAAACTTTTATCGTTCAACTATTCGGAAGAAGAGGTTTATCAAAGCCTATTACTACAGATTCTGCGATTGGACTATCACATTTCTTAATGTCATTGCAACAAAAGATTAGTGAGTTCCTCGTAACCTAGGGATATGCGTCATGCATTGTCGTATGCAAATCGTATGCAAAGAGGAAGATGCCAACACCGTGCAATTAATAATAATTGCAGAGTCCAGTAGAATTTCCACTATGCTCGATCAGGAGGGTTTGACCTGACTGTTGAAGTGTTGCACATTAGCCATGTATTTTTGAAAGATCCAAAGCTTTATCATCTACAACGGGTGGGATGAATTATTGATTAGAGATGTTATCAACTCAAAGATTTTTAAAAACGTTACGACCATATTACTAATATGAACGCCGTATAGAAGATAACTTCTCTATCGAGCTAATTTGAATAATCGTATCGATTTCAAAGATCTTATGGAATAGCATTTGCGGAACTTAAAGAGTTAAAGTTGTAATCGAAATGGCGATCGTGTTTACCATGGAAGAATTTAGGGACTATAATAATAATAATAAAAGAGTTAAATTAGGCTCTGTATTTTGTAGGATGTTACAACAACAAACTACAAATACGGTAGATTCATCAAGAGCTTCCGATAGCAACCATACGGAGAATTTTAAAGTCTTACGAGGACTGCAACGAGTGGCCCAACTTGTAGACCAAGCCATTCACACTTTGACTTGCAGCTCACAGATGGCAGAGATATCTACTTGTAATTCTTCAAAACTCGATAAGAACGGACAGTCGAAGTTGGTTACTCCATATTTTGAGAGTAAGCCATCACCAGTAGCATAATTAAGTGGCAAAGAACTAGTGAGTCCCGCAACAACCAATGTTGTTTTAAGTGTGGGAAAGGAAGACATTTTTTAGTAACATGATTAGTGTTTGCAAAAATTGATACATGTTGTATGCCTAGATCACTTGAGATATTGCTATTGTCTGCAGCACGCAGTCAGCATTGGTTTCTTGGCAATAGGAAACCATTATTTATTCTCATCTCCATAGAGAGATACCAGGCATAAATTCTTGCCATTGCAGGATGTTAATAGTTGGTAAGACGCTTGAGACTTAAAAAAACAAAAAAACTAATATGCTAGCTACTATATTTTGAATCTTGACCGGATGGTATATTGTGGCCATCATATTATCTTGAGAAGTCGGATACTAATGTTGCGATATTGTAGAATGGGAGACTAGGAACTGCCTAATTCCACAAGCTTTCCTTGGTTCAATTACTTTACATGTACTACGTTTATGGGAATATCAAATTGTCTCTTATTATCACCAATTGTTCAATGCAAAATCAAGTTTATGATGTCTCCTCCGATAGGGTTTTGTTAAGTTCTTCTTCAATATCTATTTGCTTGTTTTAGCAAATTCAATCATGTCTTCATTGGCCTCTTCAATTTTTGCTGTGAAACTTATTAGCCCAATTAAGTTAAAATTGAACTTATGGAATGAACATAATAGAATTAGAATCAGAGCTATGATTTTTATATATTTAGAAAATTTGTATTAGATTTGAAGTGAGGGTTGAGTTTATTGGTGGAGTGTTATGATGTTAATTGAAAATGCATCCATTTGATGAGGAATTTTCTTTTCCATTACTCAGAAGTAGAAATGGGTTTACCTTTACCAAACCTTTGAAATTGGAATTACTCATGTCAATCTTTTTCCTATATCTAATTTAGATGAACTAGATGGCCCTAAACTAAAGTAATGGTATACTACCAGGAAAAAAATGTCTTTTTGTTTGAAAATGTATAAAATATCTAAAAGGTAATTCACGGATGATATGATTGTTACCTCCAGTGTGCTCATAAATATATTGTTGCTTGAGAGAGTTTTGAATTCAATTAGTTAGATCAAAAAACTTAACGTGATCAATCCATGATTTAGATCCATGATGATTGCAATTTTTTAAAGTTTGTGGGTCTTAAAATTTGGGGATCTAATTCTTAGGAATTATCATTCTCTAGAAGAATTAAATCAAAATAAGAAGGTAGAATGAATTATTGAAACGAGATAAAGGATGGTATGAAGAAAACCCACTAATGGAATTTAAATTAGAAATAGTCATTGCATGGGTCGAAAGGCGATAGTAATTGTTAAAGGTTATAAAGGTAATTATAACATTGGATTGCATCCGTTAAGGGCTGTATAATATGCAACTTTGAAGTTCTATTGGACTATGATTCATTATTAAAATATGATGACAATCAGGTGTATGCCTGTGACGGAATGATTTTTTTTTTTCTCAAAAGCTTCCATCAAGACAGAAACAAGATCTATGACCAAAATACAAATTATAACTTTTGTAAAAATTTCATTAGAGTCTCATCTGCAATTGGATGAAAACCCAAAAATATAACATGTATCAAATAACCTAAATCAAGCACACAACTACATAGACAAAACCATTTCATCCTACAACACACATACACAGGATCTCAGAATGCCATATCATGCATGGCTCAATTAATAATCCTATCCACTAAGTCAAAAAACATGTAAGAGATACCATATAGGTCCTATAACAGAATCCAGAAAGAAATATATAGCGAAAGCAATACTATAAATCTGCGAAAATATAAATCTCTATATGTATTAAACATTTCTTACAAAAATCCATGTACAAAAAGTTAGATAATTACGTCCAAAACACTTCCTTCCAAGATCCTCAAATGGCTTCAATTCTTCAAAGTCAGTAAGCTAACTTTAACTATTCCTTCTCGTCTGGTACCAACTCTATTATCTCATCTGGAGGAAGGAAAACAGTAAAACAGTGAGCTAAAATCCAACAAAGCATATGCATATATGCAATAAATCAGTTATGTAGAACAGTTATATAGATATATTATAGCATGAAAATATCCAGGGGTAGAACATTGCATGAAAAGCTAAAAAAGCATAATTGACATTAATTAAGCTTCGGAAATAAAAAATCAGTGGAATCATACTTCAAAAAGCAGAAATCGGTCTTGACTCCATAAGTTATAGAAAACTCCTTTTCTATCAGTGAAGGATCCTACCAGTAGATCCTATTAGTGAAGGGGATGAATGTTCGAGGATAGATTGTGTTCACTCCATACAATTCAAGGCTAGAAACAGTAATAAGAGATCCCTTCCCACGGGATCTATCCCCTCTTCGAGGATTTAGAATAGGGAGTGCTAGCCGGTAACAGTAACTACCATCTAGATTAACGCCTTGAGGAAGGGCGAACCACATATAACTCCATGGACAGAGTTATTCTTGATTACCATCATAACGTTCTAAGACATGTCGGAGAACCTAATATGACTGTATATCAATCCTGGGTCCTAAATAACAATATCAAAAATATTTTTTCTTCTTATTTCTAAACTGAAAACCCTTTTTTAGTTTCAGATGTCGGTCAAAGTTTTACAATAACTCTTCAACAGCTTCAGAATATATAGTAAACAGTTAGAAACCCTTCAGATTTATTCCAGAATATACAATAAATAATTTGTAAATGCTTAGGAATTTAACAGTACAAATTGGTGTAAACTTCTCAGTCATAAATCACATGCTAGATATTACCATATTACTAATTAACTTTTACATGACAAGAAATTTGGATTAAAACGATTAAATCCCTTCAATTTCGTACTTAGGGCTTTGCCAAAGCTTCTGGACTCAAATCGAACACCAAACATGTGTTTATTTATGAAATCAACGCCATAAATCTAAATAGATATACAAAATCATACATTCCAACCAAAAATCCATAATATTTTCGAGTTCGGGTTTCGTAATATACTTTCGGAACCAAATCAGACACTAGATACATGTTTATTTGTGAAATCGAAGCCAAATACCGCAATACAATGGGTAAATATGAAATTTATCCGAACAATCAAGAGAAACATGTTTCATTTACTTTAAACATGTAACAATATAATTTTAGAGCAGTTTTATCAATTTTGAAATAAGAAAAAGTGGTAAAAACGAAGAATAACGTTTGAGGTAACTTGCCTGAGCCCGATCTACTGTTATTTTTACCCGGAGCGGATCGAAACGAGTGATTTTTCCTTTTTCCTTTTCCTCTCCCTCCTTCGTGTTAGATGTGGTTTTCTCCATTCTCTCTCCTATTTCCCCCTTTTATAACAAAAAAAAGAGAATAAGACGTAGGCAAATATCGCGCCTACGCTCAAGTGTGCGGCAGGCGCATGACAAGTTGGCATGCACTGGATTTTGCATTTGCTGCTGCGTCTCGGGCGCACGGCAGGTGCAACCCTGTTGTTTGCTGAATTTTGGTAAATTTTTCACTTTTCACTTCCAATTCTCAATTTTCAATGTATGTTTAGCCTCATCTCGATTATCATCATTTTAATTACTCCCAGGTTATCATGTTTCGGGTTCAAGACCTCACACTCTCTCCTATTTAAAGAAATTGCGTCATCGAAATTGAACGGAGTTACATACCTCAAGTGAACAAGTGGGGATATTTAGTTTGGACATCCTTTTTGCACTTTCAAGTGGCCTCCTGCGGTGAATGATTCCCCCAAAGCACTTTCACCAGGAGAATGGTCTTCGTGCGTAGCTTTTGATCTTTTCAGTCCAATATCCGTATTGGCTCCTCGATATATGATAGATCCTTATCAACAGTCAGGGGCTGCTACTCAATCACATGCGTCGGATCGTGTACATACTTCCGTAGCATTGACACATGGAATACATTGTGCACGTTCGCCAGACTGGGCGATAGTGCCAACTTGTAGGCCACCTCCCCGATCCTCTCCAAAATTTCAAAAGGCCCGATGAAACGAGGCTTCAACTTTTCTTTCACTCTGAACCTGTATGTCCCCTTAGACGGTGAGACTTTCAGAAAAATAAAATCTCCTACTTCAAATTCAGCTCTGACCTCCTCCATTCTATATAACTTTTCTGCCTGCTTCAGGCAACTTTTAGATTCTCGTGAATTAGTTTAATTTTCTCCATCGTCTCTTTCACAATTTTGGGACCCAAAATCCTCTTATTTCCGGTCTCCTTCTAGTAAATTGGCGATCTGTACTTCCTAACATACAATGCCTCAAAAGGCTCCACGCCAATACTTATTTGGTAGCTATTATTGTATGCAAATTTTACCAAAATCAGATAACTGTCCCAAGTCCCTTTCATCTCTAACACTGAGGCCCTCAACATATCCTTAAGGATCTGAATGGTACGCTCTAATTGGCCATCAGTCTAGGAGTGATATGCAGTACTGAATTTTAACTATGTCCCCAACTTCTTATGCAAGCTCTCACAAAACCTCGAGATAAAACGTGGATCATTGTCAAACACAATTGAAACAGGTACTCCATGGAGCCTCATAATCTCATTTACATATAATTGGGCCAGTCTGTCACGAGAATATGTTATCCTGATCGCCAAGAAATGGGCCGATTTCGTTAGCCAATCAACCATAACCCAAATGACGTCATAATTCCTAGGAGTCCTCAGCAATCTCAATACAAAATCCATAGAAATATCCTCATATTTCCATCTCGGGATCGACATTAGTTGCAACAACTCAGAAAGCTTCATCCTTTTGGCTTTCAGTTGCTGGCATACCAAGCATTTCTCCACATAAGCTATAACATCTCTCCGCATATTTCTCTACCACAAAGTTTTCTTCAGATCCTGATATATTTTATTTGTCCTATGGTGGATCGTATACCGAGACCTATGATCTTCCTTCAAGATCTTCTCCAATTTTCGGTCGTCCGATACACATAATTGATGAAATCTTATGATCTTTATCACATTAGAGTTAAAGTGATCTGTTTGAATCGTAAATATGATTAAATGCATTTTCTTGGATATATTCATATTTGGATATTATATTATTATTCATGATTCCTGGCATACATTATGTGTTGTATATATGAATTGTTTACTATTATTTCCTATTGTTTTGGATTTGTTATCACTTGTTAGGCCTTTGATTCACTCTTAGATTTTATTGGTTCCAGATTTAGTGGATTACGTAGTGTGGAGTGAGAGATCCTACTTTTGCTATAGAACCTCAAGATAGAGAAGATATTGAAGATAGAGGCTCGCGAGGAGAAACTCTAGAGTCAGTTTTATTGATCGAGATTTTATTTAGATATATTATTGGGATTGCATTCCCAAGATAAATAATAATATTGTGTACATTTATTATCTCGGAAAATCTATTATGAGGATTATAATTATTATTTTAAAAATTAATGATGCATTTATGAGGATAACAACTTGCCCGGTCGTTGGGAGTATAAATACGCAGCCTTTAGTTCACGGTGGCAAAATAAGGTCCAATGAAATTTATTGTGATATTTCGTCATTATTGATACCTCATGAGTTTGAAACTCGCTGGTTATATTCGGTAGAATCCATATGTCGGATTTTACGATATTTGAATTCAGTGGAATCCATGTTTATTATTATTCGGTCGTTCACACTGATATTTGGATCAGGGGATCCCTTTTTTTTTTCTTGTGAGATCGAATTATGAGAGATTTTCATCTTTTATTGGTGAAATCTTATGATCTTTGTCACATCAGAGTTAGAGTGATCTACTTAAATCATAAATATGATTAGATGCATTTTCTTGGATATATTCATATTTGGATATTGTATTATTATTCATGATTCTTGGCATACATTATGTATTGTATATATGAATTGTTTATTATTATTTCCTATTGTTTTGGATTTGTTATCACTTGTTAGGCCTTTGACTCACTCTTACATTTTATTGGTTCCAGGTTTAGTGGATTACGTAGTGTGGAGTGAGAGATCCTATTTTTGCTATAGAACCTCAAGATAGAGAAGATATTGCAGATAGAGGCTCACGAGGAGAAACTCTAAAGTCAGTTTTATTGATCGAGATTTTATTTAGATATATTATTGGGATTGCTTTCCCAAGATAAATAATAATATTGTGTACATTTATTATCTCAAAAAATCTATTATGAGGATTATAATTATTATTTTAAAAATTAATGATGCATTTATGAGGATAACTTGTCCAGTCGTTGAGAGTATAAATACGCGGCCTTTAGTTCACGGTGGCAAAATAAGGTTTAATAAAATTTATTGTGATATTTCGTCATTATTGATACCTCATGAGTTTGAAATTCGTTGGTTGTATTCGGTAGAATCCATGTGTTGAATTTTACGATATTCGAATTCAATGGAATCTATGTTTATTGTTATTCGATTTTTCGGTCATTCACGTTGATATTCGAATTAGGGGATCCCTTTTTATTTCTTGTGAGATCGGATTATGAGGGATCTTCGTCTTTTATTGGTGAAATCTTATGATCTTTATCACATTAAAGTTAGAGTGATCTGCTTGAATCGTAGATATGATTAAATGCATTTTTTCGAATATATTCATATTTGGATATTATATTATTATTCATGATTCTTGGCATACATTATGTATTGTATATATGAATTGTTTACTATTATTTCCTATTGTTTTAGATTTGTTATCACTTGTTAGGCCTTTGATTCACTCTTAGATTTTATTGGTTCCAGATTTAGTGGATTACGTAGTGTGGAGTGAGAGATCCTATTTTTGCTATAGAACCTCAAGATAGAGAAGATATTGAAAATAGAGGCTCGTGAGGAGAAACTCTAGAGTCAGTTTTATTGATCGAGATTTTATTTAGATATATTATTGGGATTGCATTCCCAAGATAAATGATAATATTATGTATATTTATTATCTCGAAGAATCTTTTATAAGGATTATAATTATTATTTTAAAAATTAATAATGCATTTATGAGAATAATTAAAATTGTGAGTTTTCTCATAGTTGGTCTGAACTGGGTTGAGTAAATCCAATTTAGGTCATTACATGGTTTGTATTAGTCTAATTCATTCAAGTTTTATACTATGATTGTTGGGTCTTTGTTCGATGCACTTTCTTGCAGGATTATTTTAGTTTTGAACATGTTTTTATTATATATTTTGGAGATTGAACATAATCATTTCGGTCAAATCCTGTACCCACTATGATTTGTAGACTTTATTTTTCTTTAGGTATTGGGTTGGTTCACATCCAACCCGACTTTGGGATCTTAGTTGGATCTTTGTATAATTCAGGTAAAGAAAAAAAAATTCAGTTTTAGAACATGACAAGTGATAGACATTGTACTGCATTATATAGACATGGATGTTCCTTATGTCATTTTGGAATATGATATTTCCACAGAAATGGATTTTATACTAATGGTTTATATAGTTTATAGTATATATAATTGGATGTAAAAGCTGTGTTAGTAATGTAAATAAATAAAAGTTTAGTAAGTCTTTTGATATAAGAAAAAAAAAAAATCAAGTGTGCTATAAATATCTTATAAGTATGGGTTGATATTAGCATTTTCAACTGAATTATTAAAAAATATAATCCAGGTCACTACATCAGTTGAGCCCAAGTAGAATTTTCTTAATTACAATTTCCCAATATTTCTCTAAAGTATAGATAATCTATTCCCAAAATAGCCCCACAAATCTTTCATGTAAATGGATCCATTTGAATTCAACTAAATCCAATATAATTAATCCAAAATATAATTCCTGAATCCTCTTCTTAAATCAGCCCATTTCATATGATCTACTTATTAATTAATTCTCCGGGTTTAGTTATCTTTAAATCATTCAAATAATAATCGCATCACATAAATTCCTAATTTTTCTCGGAGGACTAATTATTTCTAATGGGTCAGTTACCCAAGTTTTTTATTTTTATGAAAGTAATATTATTTGAACATAGCCTGAAGTTGATGCCAACCCGACTGCAAATTACAATCTTGCCCACCAGCTAATTGCACATGAAAAGGAATTGCTGTCGGACAATATATTTGTTGGGTATTCTGGACAGAAACATTATCTTCATAAGACAAGACAAACATTATTAATCTAATTGATATAATCCAGAAAGTGAGAAATTCTCTGTCAAAAAAAAGAAAAATAAAATAAAATATTTATGCGTGCATGATGCACAATTTAACAGTAAATATCTCATTACACGGACATACATAATTAAATAGCGCAAGCATTATTTGACATGACATACATTTTTCATGCTAATTATACCAAATGCGATACAGATAGTAAAACAAAGCTACAATGCACAGCAAACTATCACAACTCACAGCATCAGAAGCATTTCCGATGCACAATCGACGGCCCAGATTCATCGTAGTCCGCCTTGGTGACATGCTGATTTTGGGGAAAGACAACTTTTGCAAGTATTGCACCTCCGATCCATGCCGAAAACTTTGCCAAGCTCTCTGGCATATATTCTGGAGGCTGCAATCAACAACATAAACCATTAGGTCATACGTACACACACACATACCAATGTATGTATATAAAGCTTCGGCGTGGCAGTCTTTGGAGTATATAGAATCAGAATAGTTATCTTTCTGCTGACACCAAGAAAATTTGAATTAATATTGAGATGAAATACCAGAGAATTTCTTTGTTTGTTTTTTCTTGCTAGTGGCACTTGACTATTAATTATAAACTGATTGAAATCGAAACTATTTAGATTGAAAGTCTTAGTACTAACACTTTTAGTAAACCAAATACCTATTACGGGCAGAGCAGCTAAGAATGATCAACTAAGACACAACAAAATTTGATCAACCATTTCTTCTGTTGTTAAAGTGAGAAACTAGACCAACAAATTATGTTAAATGATTAATAACAATCCGAATCTTTTTTTATATATGAAAAAAATAGAAGAATTGTTCTGAATAGATTCCAAAGTTAGACAAAGTCTAATTTAGGCTCCAAAATTTCATATATCCAAAAAAAGAAACTTTGTAAGTTTTGGTACAAGTGAGAGAGTGCAGCTTGCTTAAACATAATATTGCTATTACAAGAATTACAAAACTTCATGGAAACTCTAATGTTTTTGCAGAATATATTGTCGGAGAATTAAACAATATTGCGTCATTTTGATCAATTGGTTGAACTCTGTCTTATAATTAGGTCATGGTTAGATGTCTAATCATCCAATTGATAATGATAATCTCTTGTACCTGAATCGGAGGATAACTTTTTTCTAATGTGGCTACTACGATAACCAAAAACATGTAATATACTCATGAAGTATCATGAGCTGTTTACATGTAAATTATGGAGAACAGAAAGTCAACGATACTGGATATATATATAGCTACGAGCAGTTCATTTATCAGTAATAGTCCAAATCCATATGCATCTTCACCAATATCAAATCCCAGATTAAGATTAACCACAAAAACCCAACCACTAAAGGATTCTATTGATAATTTGTCAAATGTTCGTATGCCAATCAATAAAACCAACTATCATGGAGTTTCCGGGGAATGCATTGATTCAAAAATCTCCAGGTTGCATCTGGGCCAAACGACAAATCATCTTGACTAGAGAAATTGATTGTGTCATTCTGAGTCCAGGATCATGTGAGTGGGAAGGCTAAAGATAGTCTCCGGCAGCCTACCCCAGGAGAAGGGGAAGTGTGGGGAACACTAACTCATCGTGGTGATTGAGCACCTTCAGGTAGTTTAGGACTCTTAAGGTGATTGTCGAGCTTAGAGTAGAGATGATTATACTCAAAATAGACTGTCTCATTTTACGTCGCTCTTATTTAAGTTTCACAACAGAAAAAAAATTGAATGAGACAACATTTGTCACAAGGGACCCAAATGAATCTTGATATTATGGAAAAGAAATGTACTAGCATCATCAGCGTTGATTCAATATTGAAGCAGAGAGAGGAGCCTGCTTCCGGCTCTAGGTGAAAAGCAAGATTCAAGACCAAAAATCCCCACATCCAGTAGAACAATTTCTCGCACTTTCATTAGTAAGAATGATGAATAGAGATTCTGCCATCAAACCTCCTACCTCAATGATGAGGAAGAGATTATAGCAAAAACAGAGGATGCTTAAGGTAAGCAGAACATAAGATCAACCCCAGACCCAATTCTTTGGAAGAAAAGAAAGGTTAATTATGGGAAGCAGATGGATTTTATTGAAGAATACAGCCATAGAAACCCTACTCAGGTTTATCAAGAAGAAATTGAAAAGGGGATTAGCTTGTCGGAAAATTTCTCTTATATGCTATGCAGGGGAGAAAATATCAGATATAGTACTATGGGTAGCAGGATTTAAAGTAGATGGGGAACCCTAGACAAGGATCCATTATAAAGATCAAATTGACCATGAACACGCCCAAATAACACAATAAACCCAACACAAACTAGGTTTCCTGCAAATACAACCACAAATACTCAGTTGTATATTTGTAGGAAAATTAACTCGATGAACTCCACAACTACAGAATAATACGAGGATGGATAGAATACACCGATGAGCACACAACAAATTACACAAACAAACCTCTAAAGGAGAATCGTAGAATTACCTTCAATTAGCTCAAGCAATTCCCAGATTAAAATCTAGGAAGAGTTGAAGGAAGATCCCAAAAAGGATTGGGAAATGACTCTATGCCAATTCAAGCAATTTCTAGAGCGAAATCTACAAGAGTCAAATAAATAATAAAGGATCCCAAGCTTGAAAGCTAGAGCCTGGAAATCTGCAAGACAATTCTCAAATGAAAAAAGATACCTGTCTCCTCACCTATGCCCTAATATATAAGTGCACTCCCAACCTCCATGTCACCCTTTGACGAAAAAGTTGTTCAAACCAGTCATATTTTCTCCAACCCTTAAAGATCTCTCTACAAAGTCTCTCAAAAAGAGCACTAACAGACACGGGCCATGTTTCAGGATTCATTATAAAGACCAAATTGACCATGAACATGCCCAAATTGCACCATAAAACTGACAACACAATCTAGGGACCTCACAAATATTACTACAAAAATTTAATTGATATATACATTAACTCAACGAAATTCACAATCACGTGGACACAATACACCGATGAGAAAATAATAGATTGCACAAAACCTACCTTTGAAGGAGAATCATCGAACGACCCTCAACCAGCCCAACCAATCCCTAAAGCACAATATAGGAAGAGCCGAAAAAAGAACTAAAATAAAATCACAAAAATGACAAGTTACGTGCAAGTAACTTTCAAAGCAAAATCTAGAAGAGCCGAAGTAATAATCGTAAAGGTCCCAAGCTCACTTCCAAGACAATTCTCAAATGGCCAAAAGTTTCACCAATCCTTACCTATGCCATTATTTATAACAAATTTAACCATAATGGCACCTAAAAGCCACAATTACTGCAATGCCCTAATAATAAATACACCTTGGCTCTGCCTGTGCTCCCACACATAATTGGAGGAACCACATAGCCCGTCATTGTTGTGAGTTACAATGGAATCAATGAAAGAATTCAAGCACACACACACAACAACAAATTCACATGGTTCATTCTCGGCATTAAAGCTACATCTATGTGCACAAGATGAAGCGGTTTTACTATATTTAAAAGAGTACAAGTGATAGAAATAACTTGGTCAAACTTTTCTTACCAACAACATTCGGTTATTCTATGAAAACCCAAAAACCCCAAATCTGAAAACACCTCAAAAATAGTGCAGTAGATGAGTACATTATTGTCCTCTGTTGGGTGGATTGTTTTGTAGTATTTGATGCACTAATGATATATTTGGTTAGTGAGAATAGAAATTTTATTCTAACTTTATTACCAGTTAAATAATTATTCATTTGTTTGGTTATTTTATTAAAAAGAATAAACATTCTCAAAGGAATAGATGTTCCTTCAAAACAAAGAATAAAACAAATCAGTTTTCTTTGATATTATTTATTCATTGCATTCAATAAATATTTATTCCTAAAAATACTACCATTTTACTCCTAACCCATTTTCTATATTTTATATCCATTTACCCCTCTGGTCTGTCTTCTCTATTATTCGTCTTAATCACTCAGACACAAGAACTCTCTCCTCCTTTGTTACCTCTTTGAAACACTAGTAACACTGCCACTTCCTTCTTCTCATTCAAAACGTTGCTACACCATCTCTATCTCTCTTTCTTCACATACATAGCTGCACAGAAATGGTAAGAACGTTCTCCTCTTTCCCCTCTCTCCCCCAAAGTCGCTGCCTTGGGTTTTCGACTCATTTCTACCATCCTTCTCTTCTCTCCCATTGATTTTTTCATTAATTTGTTTGGAAATTCGTTCCTTCTAAATTGATTGAAACATTACGTGCATTTATTGTGTTTTTGTTGAATTGTCCTTTATATATTCTTCTCCTTGTGTTTCCCATTTGATTCAACAATCACACCCTTCAAGTGATTTGTTGATATATACTAATCAATTGAACCAGTTTGGAATGCAAATAGTATTGATAGTTCTTATCTACGCAATTTTTTATAACGATGTATTTGTTTTGAAAGCAGAAGTTAGGGCAAATGTGTCATCTGCCAAATATTGTGCTTCAGAAATCTTTTTCATTGTTTGTTGTGCTTTAAATATTGTTCTCAGCCAAATTTGTTCTTTGCACAATTTGTTGTTGATATTATGTATATTCAGAAGATCAAACCGAAATTTGATGATGATGAAGCATTTCCTCATAAGATTTAACATGGCCAA
Source organism: Nepenthes mirabilis (assembly GCA_025585075.1). NCBI lineage: Eukaryota > Viridiplantae > Streptophyta > Magnoliopsida > Caryophyllales > Nepenthaceae > Nepenthes > Nepenthes mirabilis. The sequence continues at coordinate 15,229 of JAODPA010076045.1, forward strand.
GTAGCAAAGCAATAAAAATCAAAATTTTGAGATGTCACTTTATTTTTCAATCTCAATTCCTCCATGGTGGTCACAATGCCACGTTATTGGCTAAGTTTGAAAACCTTTAGAAATATTGGCTATCTCCATAGGGGTCATCAAAACTAAAATTTGATGATGATCTGTGCTATGTTTGAAAAGCTTAGACTAACTTTTTATTTATATATTTTGTATATGTTGTGATTTGTTATTACAGTTCATAGATCAATTACGCTTCAACTTTCCTAATGAGAAGAAAAAGAAGATAGCGGTCATGCTAATGGAATGGACTAACATTTGTCATATGATTTGGTAGTTTTTATGTGTCTTAAATGCAATTTCAATTACTCAAACAGCCTAGGCTTACAATTACGAGGTCATACAGACTTGATTTTATTTTTTTAAAAAAAGAAAATACATCAATATAATTATACATGATAGTTATGTCACTTGCACTAATATGTTGAGAATGAGTAGACCCGAGTTTTTCAAGTTGTGTGAGATGTTAAAAAATATTTGGGGACTTCATCCATTAAAACACAAGCTTGCTAATGAACAAGTGACAATATTCTTGCATATTCTAGCGCATTATGTCAAAAATAGGGTGATTACAAATAATTTTAAAAGGTTAATGAAACAGTGAGTTGAATATTTAATAATATCTTAATTACAATAATACGTTTACCAAGACACTCAGCCAAAACCCAACTCTGAGAATTGCACAAACGAATGATGGAAATGGTTCCTAGTATGAAAATAACTTTATATATTCATTATTATGTCTACGTAATAAATATAGTAGATAACTCACTTTAATTTAGTATACACCTAACAAATTATATAGGTGTTTTGGATGGAATATGTATAAAAAATAAGGTATCTACTACAGACAAACCGATATATCAAACTTGTCAGGGATATATGGCTACAAACATGTTGGGGGTATGTACACATAACATACAATTTATATACGTGCTCTTTATGAAATGAAAGTTTCCAATGGTACGATTTCAAATCATCGAAAGAAGTACAATATTTTACCTAAAATGTTTTCTTATGTAATGATATAGAGTTTTTCTATATAGATACTTAATTGATACGAGATATACAAATTGCATTGGATTCCTTACACTTTTTGTAGGGTAGAGATACCACCTAAATGAATAGCGTCCAGGCTACTAGCGAAGAAGGGCCAAGGAATTCTTCAATATGAAACATGCCACTGCTCGAAATATTATTGAGAGGTGCTTTGGATTGCTAAAAATGCGATGGGAGATCCTCCAACGTCTATCATTTTATCCCGTCAAGACACACAATCGAGTTATTATCACTTGTCTGCTATACAATTTTATTAGAAATGAAATGACTTATGATCCTATTGAGAATGAATATAATGACATGTATCACGAGAATTCGATAAACGAAAATGCAAACATGATAACACAACTTAATCCCAGCAATGGTTGGAGTGAATTGAGGGATAACTTGACAGATACAATGTTCAACGAACGAGGATATCATTGAATACAATACTTTGAGCATTTGGTTTGAGTAGTGCCATTTATTACTAACATCTATGTATACTCACTTAATATGTTCTAATTAGCTTATTTGGAATGTAATTTTGATTAGATCCAATTTTAAGTGCAATTCTTATTTATGATGTGTTCTCATTTATGTTTATGATTTTACATAGTTACAATATGTCACCTACAATTCTTGTATAATCTAATGTTTTAATAGATGGTTGTGTACTTGTATCATATAATGGAGGCAAGCATGACACAAGCTAATAAGGATATTAAAGGAAGAATGGAGCTTCATAAAGATGATACTGTTGTTAACATGGTTGACTTATATAACACTAGCACACACAATGTCAATAATGAATTCAAATCAGAATATTTAAATGAATTATAAAGGATTTTAAGATTAAATTACCTACTTTGGGTTTGAAGGCAACTCCACACATTAGATCTAGAATAAAGACATTGAAAAGGAATTAGAGTATCGTGTATGATATGATAAAAGGCACAAACACTATCGAATTTGAGTGTGATGATACACGAAAAATGGTTATTGCAGAACAACACGCATGGAATGCCCACATATTGATAAGTTTTTCACATCACCAACTATTCTTGTTATTTACATTGTCTACAACACAACCTAATATCTATTTTTTTGATATAGAATTACAAGGAAACAACTATTTCGCAAAAAAAGTCATTTCCATATTTTGAAAATTTGTCAATGATTTATGCCAAAGATCGTGCAACAAGAGTAGATGCACAAGCCACTGAGGATATCATGGAGCTCCAACAAGATAAACCTAAGAACGAGCAGTTTAGTGTGAATAATGTTCTAGAAATAGAGAAGGAAGACTTACATGGTAGTGATAAACCACTTGTTCAAAGTGAACTACTTGTTACAACTCTAATTACGAAGAGGTCTTCTAAAAAAAGGAAACAGAAGGCTCACGTAGATGTAGAAACATTGTTCCAATGTATTCTTCAAGCTGTTGTTGTATTGAACATAAACATAAATAAAGTTGGTGACATATTGAGTAAGAGTTTAAGGACTAACTTAGTGGCTCATCAAATGACAAAACAACTATATGATTTATTGGTTGATATTCATGAATTATCCACAAGTGAAAGGAATGCAACTTATACTGAATGCATACTTGATCCAAGATTTATGATGGGCTTGTTCAATCTTTCACCTGAGCAACGATTAGATTGAATCAAGCAATATTTACAGTAAAATATGTTATACGTAATCGTAATTATGTTGGTTAGAAAAATAATATTTTTTTAGCAAGTAGACATGTTAATGAAGCTTGTTTAGTATCGAAGTTGTTGTCATGAATATCAAGCAGCATTTCTGGATAAGAAATTTAATTTTTTTGTCATCATTTTGTGCGTAATACTTTTCTATCTAATGAATAACATAATGCAAGAAGTTATTTCGTAAGGTGGGAAAATTATTTCGTAAGATTAAATATTTTAAATAGAGGAAATTGAAGATGAAATAATATTATCTAAAAAATTTATAATTTTAGCAAGTTAAACTATCACGAATCCGGTTGTGAATCATATTCCATGTAATATAGTGGCGTTTGACAAAAAAATATTTTGAGAAGATATTGTGAAATGTTAGTAGAATATCTTTTTTCGTTAAACAATGGTAAAAAAAAGCCATTATCANATATTTATTTATTTATTTATTTATGATGTTTAATCTCACTAGATCCTAAATCAACTAAAATAAATTCATAAAATCTTTGATTCTTAGTAGCGTCTAGAGTATGATATGAACTAAAACATTGAAAACACGCTTAGCAATGGTGATCAGGTCTTTGAGTAACAGCTGTCAAGTATAGGTTGATAAGGTTTGAGTTTGGACTGCAATCTTGAATGACAAGGGTGGAAAGTCCCTTAGGGTTGAAAATTGGTCCGAAACCGGAATTGTATTTTGAATGACTGGCACGGCACAGTCTTGAGAAGTTTGCTTTATTGGAGTGGGAGGAGACATGATGGTCTTTTGCTTATCTTTCTTTGAGGCCATTTTCATGAAAAAATTCTCTAATTAGAAAGCCTGGAAGAGAATTTGAGTCGTCTTTGATAAATTGAATTTCAAAATAAAAAACAGACAAAACAGTTTGCCATCTATCAAGAATTTGTTTTAAAACCATATTTTTAACATCTTTTGCAAAACATTATTTGCTGCTTTGCAACAGTTCACAATAAAAACCTTTTATGGTAAAATTCATCTTTAAATTTTGAAATACACAAAACAATTGATAAAATTTTGTTCTTGATAGTTGAATAATTCTTTTGGGGACTGGGCCAAATTTCAGAATAAAAACGTATGATTTGAATGCTAGTCCTATATTTTACTTCTTGTTTCAAGATGCCCCCATAACCTACATAAGATACATCTATTTCTACAATCATAAATTCATTGGGTTAATGAATGGCTAGACATAGCAGAATTCAAACTTGTGATTTCAATTGTTTGACTATTTGAGTGTGCTGTGGTGTCCGGGGTACAGGAATATATTAAAATCATCGATATAAAGGACCACAAATATGTTGCAATTTTGGGATAAAATTTGCAACATAATTGAGATATCCTAAAAATCTTTATAGTTCAATTTTATCTTCGATTTCATCTGAAAATTTATTTGCAAATTCAATTGCTCTTTGAATAGAAGTTATTGTATATTGATTAATATTAAATCCAATAAATCTTACTTTTGATTGAAATAATTTCATTTTTTGAATTGGGACTACTAATCCATTTTGTTTAATAATATTCAAATATTATTGTAATTGTTTGAAACATTGATCAATTGATTTTGAGAAAACAAGTATATCATCCATATAGACGATGATAAAATTTGTGAAGGATTGAAAATTTGGTCCATTATATTTTAAAATTTTGATTATGCATTTTTTAGTTCAAATGACATTATATTTCATTCATAATCTCCAAATGAAACGGTGAAAGCAATTTTATATCTATCTTTCTCCTTGATTTGAATTTGCTAGAAACAACTTTTCATATCGAATTTTTAACATATGTTGGCATTATTGAGTCAATTGATTAAATCTCTTTTATTTGGAATTGTATATCCAATCCATTGTAAGACTTTATCGAGTGGTTTGTAATTGATAGCAACTCTAGGAACACTACCTTCAAGTTCAGCTTCTTTCATAATATTGACTGGTTTGTAATTGATAGCTACTCTAAGAACTCTACTTTCAAGTTCAACTTCTTTCATCACACAGAAAGCAGAACAACTCCAATGAGATTTGGTCTTATTAATTTTTTTTCTTGTGTAACTCTTCAATTTCTTTTTCACCAAATTCTAGTAACTCTTGATTCATTTAAATAGACCTAGCTTTTGTGGGAATTTAACTTTCATTGAAATTTTTTTCATATGGTAAACTAATTGGACGTTGTCTACAATCTCAAAAAGCATTAAAAAGATTTGCACAAACTTCTTTTTCGAATTGTTGTGGGATACTTTGAATTTTATTTTGAATTAATGGGCTTGCTAATTATATTACAATTTTTTTTTGAAATTCAATTTCTTCTTGTAAATAGGTTATTTGAGCTTTTTTCTTTTTATGAATTAGATTAATTTGTTTATGTATTGAAGTAGTTTGCAGTGAATGGATATCTCTAGATTTGAAAGGATTGAGAAATGGGAATAATATTGCTAGACCTAACAGCATTCCCTCATGTGCCGCAATGAAGGTACATATTTGAGTAAAAAATGGAGTACCTAGTATGACTTTTTGATCTAAATCTTTGACTAGGATAAATGTGGATTTGAAACAATATCCTTACATGCATATGGAAACATTGGTCAATTTATAATTGATATTCAGTGTACTATCCCGAATTTTTATCCAATTTAATTGAGATTATTTATTATTTTGGGTAATTTAGGCATGATAAAAATTAATTAAATATTATAAATTTTTGAAGAATATTTGCATTGGTTGGGTCGGCGCCCGAAGTGTACCCGTTTGGTCACCCCAATATCTATTTGAGTTTTGGGATTAAAAGAAAAAGGAATGAATAAAAAGAAGGTTAGAAGAGGAAGGAAAACAGAAGCAGTGCGGGGGGGTTCCGGGAAATAGGAGGAAAAATGGAAGGAAGAGAGAGAGGCTCAAAGGGAAGAGAGAGAAGGAGCAAGATGGAGGCTCTCAGGTTTGATTCCGGCCTGGAACTAGTTAGAGAAATCGTAGATAGGGTTAAGGTAGGTGCACCCATACCTTTTTCTTCCGTTCTTTTTTATTTTCGTTCGATCCCCTACCGATATTATTATCCTGATACCCGACCCATGTATATATTTGTGATACCCATGACTTGAGCATACATATACATGAATTTCATGTCCAACTTCGTAGATTTTGACCTGTTTTCGCACCAAAACCCTAACCCCACGCCCGGATGATTTTGCCCTCCAATTTTTGAAACTTTTGCATAAATTTGCTCTAGAATACTATTACCCATATCCCATATATGTTAATTTATCGATTGGATAACCAATTTGGTAGTTTTCTGTGAAATTTCGTTCGCCGGAACCCTAACCCGCGCCCGGACCTCGTTTAAGCTTTTATTTTGAGTTTTACGCATAAATTGGCTTGAGATTATGAATACCCATGTCTTGAATTTGATAATTTACCTATTGAATGCCCGATTTTCCGAGATTCGTCCAATTATGCACAAATGGGCACTATTCGTCCGATTTTCCATGTCTTTGGTAAATTTTGTATAATTTCTGTATTGTTTAATTGTCAATTAAGTTGCATATATATTTGCATGTTTTTAATTGTACATTCTGGAAAATATACTCGTTAACCAATTGTGAAGGGTTAATTGTTCGGAAGCCTTAAAGTCACGTTTGGCTTATTGTGGTAAAAGTTTCTACCATTTCCATACTTTACGATGTTCATGTATATAAATTATATCATAAGAAGACTTAAATTCGAAAGAAAGATAAGAATCATGCAAGTATTCGGAGGAAATTTCACAATTCGTTATATGATTAATTGGTTCTCATGGATGGAGAAATTTGCGAAAGAAGTTTGGTGGACCTTCCCTCAAAGAATACGAAATCATAAAATTAGGACCACGGATTTATGTTACGGAGAGTAATATCCTTTGGCATGCAATTAATATTACAGTGGAAACTCAAGGATTATCCTAACCGTGTATTGTAGCGGGTGATACTCTCTGGCAAGCCTTAAGATATTACTGTGAAAGGACGATGATTGCCTCTGGACTACGGGAGGCTAGGGTAGCGTTTTATTGGCCATGTATATCGGGTGATAGGTATACCGCTATGTCACGTGGAGTTTGGCCCATCTACAGGCATGATATGTAGATATCCCCCCCTCTGGGGCTAAAAAAAGAGCTCACGACTTTTGATCATGTAGAGTATTATGATTCTTTCATCGTTCTCCCGCACATTTAGCTAGTAAAACTTACTGGCCCAGATCCGTAAAAATAAGTAATTATGCATAATTTACATTTCCAAAAGGAGGATAAAACATGAGAAGTCAATTGTATTCTAAAAGCACATTCGATCATATTTTATATTTACGCATCCTCATTATACTATTATATCTCTTTTTTACTTTATTTTGCATATATTATTATTATCTTTGATTACATTACACTTGTTGAGCATTTAGTTCATCCTTACTGCCTTCCCTTGCCTTCAGATTAGCACAGGCTTATCCCAACGAGGCGGAATAAAAACTAAAAGTGGACTAGCCTCTGGACTTCGAAGAACATATTGAAGATTTCTATTTGTAGTTTTGTATATGTTATGGGGAATTGTATATATTTATATTTCAGTTGAAAATCTTAATGTATATTATACATATAATTGATAATTAGATAGTTTAGTTTCTGCTATGTTTGGATTTATTTATACTTCTACAAGTTATTATTGTCTGTAACAGGTACCTAGCAGCATCTCTATATCCGATGTTGTGTCCGAAGACATAACATTAGAGCCACGAATTTTAATGTGGCATTTGGATCTTGTGGTTATAGATGTCGTGTGCTGTTGGATGATAGTGATTTGGATATATTTGGTTTGTTGTACAGGAGATTTGTACAGGTTTTGTATCAGATTGACAGCCATATTACTAACAGAACTCTACTAGATTTTGACAGAAAATACGGTCCGTCACATTTAATCTTAATCAATTTGCACTATGTAATTTTTCAGTTATTTTTTGATAATATCTTGTTGGAATTAGCTTTTCTAGAATATAATTTTGATTTGCACCTATGTCTAACAGAGCGATAAGTTTGAAATATACTCATTTTTTATAACTAAAGGAACTTGACAATACCATTTTTTTCAAAATTTAGTAATTATTTGAAGATAATCTTCTTCAAATTGTTCTGCTTCATTCTTATTTGAAGTAGATTGTTGTTTTGATTCAAGTATTAATAATCTTGCATCAATTTGTAGTTCCTTAATTTTTTGATCTCACGCTTGATTTTTTAAATCTTTTATTTCTATTTTTACTTGTTTGATTTCTTTTTGGAGTTCTCCTGTAGCAACACATTTAAATAAAGATTGTATTGGATATTTTTTAAATATTTTTGGTAGACTAAAGGGTTCAGGATTTTCATATTTTTAGTTTTGAGTTAACAAATCTTTTAGTTTGAAGAAATATTGGTGATATAAATTAGGATCAAAGATTTTATAGAAAGTTTCAATTGAAAATTCTGTTTCATCATTTGATCTAAGCTGAATTCATCTTATTCAGGTTCAGAGTATGAAGAAGATGAATAACTTGATTAATTTTCTTACATTTCATATATTTGGTCATTATCTTATTGATTAGACTCATAATCTTGTCCTTTAGAGTCACTTGGTATAATATTCTCTATATTTTCTATGAGTTTGATAATTTATCCTATGATGTCTATTGGATGAGAATGGTAGATTATCTGTGGAATGTTTGCAGTGTAGATGATGAAGTGGTTTTGATCTTGATGGTTCTTATTTTGTCAATTCAATATTATCAACAAAAAGCACCCATTTGAAGTTTAAATCATCTATTATCCTTATATAATTTTGATTGTCCCTTACATTCTTAACATAATTGTAACCTTTCCTTTTTGATAAAGGTCATCTCTCCTCATGGGATAGCACAACTTCCAAAGAAATCTGATAATTTGGATAAAATTCTTTTAGAAAGCAGTGTTGGAAGACCTGTAACAAATCTTTCTTTCCAAAAAGGTTCATAGCAATCACTTCTTCTAAATATATAAATAACAAATTATATTTATATCATCTAAAGTCTTAAAGTATTTGGCATCTTAAGTTTAATAAAAGTAATTTTGAAATTGATAGTTCCTTAGACGGATTACCTAAAAAGGTTTAAGAGATTGCTAAAATGAATATTTTAGCAGCATCTTTATGTTATTCATATACAATCGTATCATCTTCTCCAGCCATTTGAAAAGTTTCAATATGATTGGGTATAAAATCTTTCTTAGCGAGATTACGAGAGTTTTCCCACCAAAATTTGGGTGTTCCTTAAAAGCCAGCAACAATAAATCTACAAGCTTAATGATCCGATATTTTTTGAACTAAGTAGCAATACCTATTTCATGGAGTAAATATAGGATTTTGTATTCAAATTTTCCATCTATATTCTAGTCATAGATGGATTCCTCATTGAATATTTTTGAACCAAATTGATTTTGTTTTTCAAATTGAATATGAGGGGTTGGTCAAGGATCACAATGTTGAATGATTTTGTTAGTTTCGGAGTACATCCTTTTTGATATATAATGTCATCTATTTCTTCATTATCTTCTTAAGATTGGGTATCTTCATTATTAGTATCAATTGTTTGAACAGTTTTAATTATAACATTAGGTTGAGAAATTGGTTGAGAAATTGAAGGCTTGTTAACAATAGTTTGTTGTAGTTCTTGTGTTATGAGTTTTAATAAATCATTTGTTCAATTTTGTGGTAATTGAATGATTTCTTGGTAGGCAGAGTATGTCATAGGCTCATTGGTGGTGATATATTATGTGAAAATTAAGTAGTATTAGTAGTATTAACTTGATCATTTTTGTATGAAAATTTATACCGTCTTAACTATTTTGATATAGCATGTAGATTTTGAGTTTGACAATTATATTGTTCATAAAGTTTTTTAATATCTTCTAAATTTACATTATTTTTGGGATTATGATCAGCTTCCTTTTTGAAAGGAGTAGCCATGATTGTTGTACCATCAATATTTAAATTGAGTAATGCTAAGAATGGATATGTTGAAGTAATTTGTTGCCCTGTTGAGGTCGTGCATTGATTGGTTACTCTAGAATTGACATTAATTTCAGATCGAAATGGGGATTGAGGCATTAGTTTATTTATATAAGCGGAAGAAATCATTCAAAGAATGGAATATCAACTCCGAGTTGATTAAAAAGTTTCTTCCATAATTCTCTATATTTTGTAGTCTGTTCCTTAGTAAAAATTTGAAATACAAATTTCTTAGTTGATTATTTTTATCGGATATGAATTCTTTTCTTAGATATTCCATGTTTGGCATAAAATCATTTTCATGTGTAATAACATTAGTGGATTGCATAGCAAAATAAGTAGGTGATTGTGGAGTAACCCTATTGACAAACTCCGAGTAATTAGTTACGGTTGGAATAAGCAAAGGCTCTCTTAAATTAGTTGTTGAGTTTTGTTATTTTGAATTAGCCTGCCTAAATAGTTTTTGAAACTTAGAAGCCATCTTAATTAATTAAAACATTAACAAAGCACTAAACAAAAATAATGTACACTGTTCCTACTTAACCAGGACCACCAATGACAGGGACCAACAACTCTTAGGCTGTCCAACGATGAGACTCAGGTTGACCAATGATGCAGTAGGTAGAAATCAAACTAAGTATGCCTAACAATTGATTAACGCAATAATCAAAATAACTTGGCTCTTCCACAATAAAACGACCATGGATAATATAGACCCAGGATAATAAAATTCAACATAGCAAAATAAAACAACAAAATAAGACAGTAAGAAATGATACCAATTTGATTATCTACTTGTGTTGATTGAAAAAATAGATACAAAGTCTTGATAATATGTAAAAGGAATAAGAAGTTGATATTGGAAGTTAATACAAGGACTTAGAAAAGAGCATGGAAGAAAGCTAAGAACTCCCTTTTGAGTTTCTTCGGAGGTAGTGGATTGGATTGAGCTAGTTGGATGACAAAACTAGTACACTCAGTTATTAGATACAAAAAGAAGAGTGGATTGGATTGAGCTTGTTGGATGACAAAACTAGTTGCTTCAATAGTAGGTATTTGTAATTATTAAAAATGTGGATATAGATGATGCTAAAAGTGTCGCAATAACTGATAGAAAGTTGATTACTGATAGAACCCTTGATTATTATAATGTGTTGCCTGGAATCAACAGTAGAGAGTGACATGCCATCAAGAGCAATAAAAACAAGGTAAGTTGTCTGCCTGTAGAGAAATTCTTTTGTATATGCTGGATCAAACAGAAAAATGCTCTAAGATCATGTCAAGAATAAAGTACATTGTATTGAATAGAATTAATTATTCATATCTAAGTACAGAACATGAATTTATGTACTACAAAAACCTAAATACGGAAAGAATTCTGATGGATATTTTACCTATAACCCTTCTATAATTCGAAATATCATGATATAAACTGAAATTAATCAAAAGATAATCTAAACAATTCTGGAAATATATTATACTTAACAATCTCTAGAGTGATTACTTCAATAGGATGGTCGTCATAAAGATGCCATGGATTTAGCTCATACAACTTTCTTGAGGGGGCAGAAATATACAGTACACTTCATTGCCATGAACTTGTTAGAAATTATCACATATAAGAGGTGCCTCCGAGAGTTGTGGTTAAAACTGATTTGAACGATGCATATGATTCCTTAGAATGAGCTTTTAACGAGATCATAACAGGGCCTTAGGCATTTCTCAAATGTTTGTGAATTGGATGACCAATATCACTCGGTGCTCATTTTTCTATAAATATACAGGATTCAAAGGTACGATACCAGGGAGAAAGGGTTTGGAGCATGGTGTCACAATGTCATATTAGCTCTTACTTTTGGCCATGGAATATTTCTCAAGGAAGCCGGGAAGGGTTTTGAACAAAGTTGACCAAATGTCACCTTAGCTCTTTCTTTTTCCATCAAATCACACTTAAGGCAGCTGGGAACTTTGATGGAGACCCTGATTTCAATCTCCATCCAAATGCAAGAAGTTAGGGATAACACATGGCACTTTTGATGATGATTTAACTATGCCTAGTAGAGGTGATATAACCTATGTTCAACTTCTCATGTTTGAAGAGTAATCTGCTGCATCTGGCCTCCATGCTAACAAAAACAAAAGCCAACAGTACCATTGTGGTGGTATTGACAAGGATACCAACTATACCGTTGTTCCATGGCTAGGCTTTCAAGAGGATATGATACCAACCGAGTATCTAGCTATGTTACTCTTCTCGGGAAGACTCAAAAGTCAATGTCCTTGACAAGATTCTTCCGAAAATTGTCATCATGGAACACCAGATACTTTAATTTTCTGATAGATCAGAACTTATAGACCGCTTTGCTCAGTGCTCTATAGCATGGGCTCAGCACATCCACATCAGCCAACCCAAATCTTCAAAACAATTTTGAATATCTTATGGGCTCTGTGGCATATCATCTTTCTCAAATCAGATCCATATCAAATGATCATGGTCCCCACCTTCACGTTACCTTATACAAGCCTCACATCACCGCCATGCTTGATTGAAACAGTTAATTTTTTTTTTTGTCACACATGATTACTTTAATCTTTCGCTAATTTCATCTTTTTGTCCTTATGATAAGAGAAGACATATTTGCCATTTTAAGAGAAGGGTAAACAACAGATGTGACAAACTCATCAAGCAACAATTAGACAACCTTTAGAATCCATCATTGTTCAATGCAGCCCAAAGGCACCAAAAATATAGATTGGAAGCCTTAGGGACAACCAACTCATATTCTATTTGCACAGTTCGGTTGTCCATGCTGTGGAAGGGTACCTCTCAATGAGATCAAAAATCATACTTAAATGGGAGAATCCTCCCTTTAGTGACACAGTGGGTAACACTTATGATTTCTTTCTGTATTCTTTGTTCTATCCTTTTTGTTCCTCTTCATTGTCTAATATTTTCTATCTCCTCTTACCCCCTTATGGTTAATCTTCTTCATCTCTCCCATTTCCTTTCAGGTTTAGTTTTAGATAACCTAAGTGCACATGTACATTGATTCAAGGTTAGAACAACAATAGATTTATTACCGCAAATGACAGAAAAAAAATACAGGGAACCAAACCAACACTCAAGATGTGTTGGGGGAGGCTTAGTCAATCACTTTCTTCAATTTCTAATTGATCATATAGTTATTTTGGGTGAAATATAGTTTTTGACATGGTGGCCAATTTTGAATCAAGCTATTCATCAACTCTTTAGTCTGTTTGAATGTATGACTACTTTGGAAGATTCAAACGGTTCAAACCTATTGAGTGCAAAAGGTTTTTCAATCGTTCTGAGGCACAATATTTGGGGATTACAAATTTCATGTGAATTAAGAAAAGCATTAAAAAGCAGTACAATCAGAATGCTAGAAAGAATCAGGAGAAAGGCCGCATCAAGTTAAGAGTTGAGAGTTCTCTCTGCTTGAATAACCTAGTTTCTTAGCCTTGGCACCTAGCGGGTACTCAAATTACTAGTCTAGGAAATGTTATATGTAAATAGCCTACTCCTATTCTCTTGACAGGATGTCTCCACGATTTTTACTCCACTATCTCAAGGTCAAAATGAAGCATTCATATAATTCATCCAAGCCCCACCATCTTATTAATGGTATTATATGTGAACATCTATAGGAAAAAGACACGCAACAAATTATATTTCACCTTTACGAGAGAGGGGCAAATAGCTGACGAGCATAAGTTAGCCTCCAATTGGAATCTATCTTCAAAACCTACAACCAAGAAGCAAATCAAGCAGCAGTTCGGTGCAAAAGACAGCATACCACATGCAAGAAGTTAGCAGTCATTGTTTTTGACAACTCAGTCATCAGTCTAACTTTACACCCATGTCAGATAAAGAACGTGCAAATCAATTACAATTGAACACTACAAATTCATGGAGGCATCTTAAAATTTATGAGAACCACTTCATCCAAGGCATTTAAGAGAAAATTAAGAATACAAAGCATTCCCATCGATGGACAGATGAATGAAAAAACTTTGGTTTTATGATGCTATCAGGATCAAGAGATCAGAGAAGAGAGGAGAAAATAGAGCTAAGGGCAAAGACAAACGGAAAGGGAATGGAGAGAGGAAACAGCAAGAAAATATTAACAAGGCACTCAACCAACTGATAATCACTTAAAATCACCTGTGAGTACAGTTTATAGCGGGGCATTTTACAGACAACAGACGTTTGGCATTTATAAGCACAGCAGGAATTATCAGTAATCCTATCTAGCAATGTATAACAGTTGAGAGCAAATTGATCAAATTTATCCAAATGACAAACAGAAGATGCGATTAGAATAGTTGTTCAAAATTTCCTAAATTTGGTTTGCATATGGTTTTTTTCAATATTGATGCATTGTTTTATAAACTTACAAACATAAACATATGCTGAATTTGATCAAAACTTATATAATAAAGGTATTAGATTTAATTTTAAACAATTTAGATTCTCATTTTGTCTTTTTCCATAAGAATTAATTAAAATTTTAATCCTTATAAATTATATTTTTCACATAATATTTTTCACACATTGGAAAATAGAGTAATATCACTTGAATGACCCAAAAGTGCGACCCTCCTAATAACACTTACGTTAATTTTTCTATTAATTAATGAAATTTATCGTTTATGTATGACTGTTTAACAAAAATACTAATTCAACCGTTAATAATTTTAAAGCATAATGTTATCAAAGTTTAGTACATCATAAATATAGCCAAAATTAGCTTATAGACAACTAATTACCATGGGTATAGTTGTAATTTAATATAATATTACTAAGACTCAATTTGTTAATCTAATATGTTTAAAATAGTGCTGGAGATCAGTGCACTAACTATGAATAAAACTTAAATGATCAGAGATCAAACTTCCGATCGAGTTACCACAAGTTGATTTGGAGTCATTTAATAGCTCCATTCATAAGTCAATTGGTTGATGTGCTGCAAATTGTTACTAATAATAATCATCGAATGGCAATGGTTATGTTTCTAACATAAACAAATATAACACATTTCTAAGAAAACTGCAGAAAGGGAAAAATAAAAAAATAGAAAACAAAAAAAAAAAAAGATTTACCAAAATGAACAAGCCCTAAAACTCTCTAGAAGAAATTTTCTCATGATACAGGTTGTCCAGATTTTTCACTTTGAAATGTATGTTTTTTTTTTTTCCCAAAAAACTCACATACACTAATATCAAAGTCTTATCCAACTATAAAAGGAACTTCAATAGCAGCTATGTCTATAACAGTGTGTTGGTATTTATAACATACTATTTGACCATATCATGATGAAGGAAAAAAGTTGAACCCACCCGCCATGGTGGATGTGCCACCACAAAGCACCGTGCTTTCCAAAAGCTGGCGGTGATTCTCCGATGATACAGCAGAGATACTGTGCACTAGCTGCTCAACAATTCCATGTGCTTCTAAACCCAATATAGATGGCTGAAATAAGGCCTCTCCAACTATATATGCTTCTCTTCCAATAGTAATAACCTGAAGTAATATATTTGACAAGCAAATTCAGACATCTAATGCACGTTAAAAGGTACTCAATAAAACAAAAACTGCAGATACTAGGTGGAAGCTGAGGGCAATGGAATATATGCTTTTGAGCTGAGAGTCAGATGCAAATCCTGCCCCCCTCGCCCCCCCCCCCCCCCCCGCGCAGTGCCAAAAAGGGAAAACAAGAAACTGATGTTCGTGAGATGAGAAAAGTCAGAGGATGGCAACCTTGAAATCAATCTCCAAGTCAGTAAAATGAATGTACAAGTCCAAGTTCCAACTAAGTAACACATCAGTGTAGACCCCCTCAACACAATTACCATGGAAGAATGACTTCTAACATTAAGGGGGTGTTTGGTTGGTGGAAATAAAACTTCTATTCCTATCTTATTTCTAGTAGAATAGTTATTCCTCCGTTTGGTTACATTTCAATAAGGAATAACAATTCCCGGAGGAATGATTATTTCTAAAAATCTGGGAATCACTATTCCCACCTTATACAAAGTATTATTTATTCCCATGTGATATGAAAAATTTATCCTCGCAAGGTATTTATTCCCACCTTATATAAGGTATATATATAAGAAATATGTATATATATACATAAGGACAAAAAATTCATTATGATAAATTCCCACATTATTTCTGATACTATTCTACAAACCAAATATTTGAATACTAATTCCCAACTTATTCTATTCCAACAATCAAATATATAAATGGCAACTCCCAACTCTATTCTCATTCTATTCTATTCCCACCTTATTCCATTTTAATAACCAAACGTACCGTAAGTTATTGAAGACACATGACAGCAACACAACTACCTGGATCCCTCAAACACCCCCAAGAACCACAATTCCAAATATATGTTTGGAATCTTAAATATTGAACTAGACTCTTCCTTCTGTAGATGCAGTGGAGAAGCGATCTATTATCTTGGGATAGGCCTTTGGATTGGAAAAGCTATTCTAAGAGTGAACTCAGATTCCTATTGATGCAATATGGATCGCCGAATTAGAAAACCCAACCACTCCAACAATTAAATTAAAGCCCAGAAAGAACAAAAGCATTGACAAAATCAACGAAAGTCATAAATTATTATTGGGGTAGTGTACTGCATAAGACTCCTAACTACTAAATCATAGGTAGGAAGTTAGATATATGCAACCTTATCTCTATGCTACAAAAAACATGTTAATATGTCTTAACCCATGCGTTCCAGGTCACAATTAAGTATCCTTACTATACACCCTTGAAAAATAAGAGTTTGTACCAAAAAGAAAGGCAACATACATTGAAAAAATTACCTGAACATAGATAAGACACTTTTGCACATTGTTTATGAGATAAGTTGAAGTAAATTATCGTAGTAATGATATATGGAATACGGAAGTAATACATATGGTTGATATATGCTCACACAACAAACCTAGTATATTATTGTGAATCAATGAGGTAAAAAAAAATGGCCACATTAAGCAATCCAAAGAAGCATTTTGAAGCAAACACACACACACACACACACACACAAAAAAGAGTACTCCAACTGCATCTTGTTTGAATAGTATGCCACAATCTTGTCCTCGTACCATGATCTCAAATCTTGTTCTTCAAGGTAACTACAAGCATGGGAGTATCTTGATGGTTCATCTTGGCAACTAGTCCAACTTATTCGGAGAACTACTCCATAAGCCGAATTTAAGCAATTTGCTACTAGTCTTGCACTATCATCAGACAAGATGTTAAATAACTTCTAATTAACTTTTGATTGTTATTTGATTAGGGAAGAAGATACTAAAGGAAGAGGGCCAAAAGGGTAAATTTACCCTACCCGACTTTTATTGGTGATGTTGGAAAGATTAATTCAGGCCCTTTATTTTCGCCTCTACAAGTGTCTTGGGAATCAAGGGAAATCTAAAATAATTCATGTGCAACATAAGTGAATTATGCAGACCCACAATAATAGAAAGTTTGGACCTTAAGTTGTTGGACTAGTTTGGGACCAATATGTTGAGAAACAAACTAGGGCAAAAAAAGAGGAAATGCGTCTCAATTGAAAAGATTGTAGGCTTGATAGATTAAGGGGAATAATTTTTTTCTGCTCGAAGCTGGAAAAAAAAAAAAGCCTGTACATGGCAGAAAGAAAAGGAGGATTCTGGGATTGAGAGAACAACACTGCAAAGGGGAAATTCAAGAGAAGAAAGAACACGTGCCTGGAGAGTAGAGCAAAAAAGAAAGGAGAAGAAAGCGTGGGCACAGTAGGCAGATAAAAGAAAGAAACTGGCAGCCAGCAGCAACAAACACCATGGGGCAGCTTCTTTCTTCCTGTTTTTCTTCCTCTTTTCTATATTCCATCTTTGAGAGGATGAACTCTAATATGCTCTTGTTTGTTGTCCATACAAGCATGAAATAAGTTCTCATTGTTAAGGTTTTGATATAGCCTAGGGTTGAACTGTGTACTCATTAATATTATTTGCCCTTTTTTCTTGGGTTTCACAATAAGACTAATGAGCTCTAAAATGAGACTTGTTTCATGCAACAAAATTTTCTCAATTATGATTATTTCTCTTTATACTTAATAGTCTTGAATGCTTTAAATGATTTGATAAGGCATGTTGAAACCGGGAGGAGAGGCATGCTTGATTAATCTTGAGCGAAGTAAAATGAATTTTATTGTAGATAAAGATTTATTACATGGACTTATGTAAATTTTCAAGAGATAAATTGAGCCTAATACATGGTTATATATTTTATTAAAAAAGGGATATAGTAGTTAAATATATGATCATGGTTTTGATATAACCAGGGAGGCCGCATTAAATATTTATACTATCTTAATTGTTATTATGAGTGATTATTACGCATGAGTGACTAAAAGGTGTTATATAGGAAGACCTAGGTAAAATTAAAAATACCCTAATATCTTTCTTCATTGAATTTCATCTCCTTTTGAAGGTCAATGATAGCAATGTTTTATAATTCAATTAGTAATAAGTTATTTTCATACTTGATCCGGCGATTTAGATAATATTAAGATATGATACTATATGGTACTAGTGAAAATTCAATTCCTGTGAAATGATTCTCTACTTATCACTTTTATTATTTGTTACAATATTGTACACTTGCAATTTTGCACAACATTTGACAAAATAATTTAAATCACCAACTAAGCCAAGGAATGAGGATAGAGAAAAGCAAAAGCAACTAGACTACTACAGTAACTTGCAGCATCTGCTAGAGCAGCTCTAACCATCACTGCTCATTTTTCTCCATATGATACCTCTGGAATTGAACAAACACATCCACTCAAATAACTTTGCACATAAAGATGCTATGCTCTTGGACTGAAAGATTCTCTTGTTTCTTTCAGTGCATATGCCATAGATACAAGTAGCAAAGCCAAATGATTAGCAATAGACTTATTGATATTCCACTGTTTGTGCATGTTTAGCAATAAAGACATATAACTTACTGATCAATTTCTGGAATGAAGTATTGCATCATTTGAGTGTGTTTCCTGAATTTTTGGAAATATTTAAGTTTTTGCAATAACCTACTACCCAAAAAAAGGTACTGCCACTCTATGTTTGGTCTCCCTACCAGAGAATAAGACAAACCACAACATTTCTGCTCTTAAAAGCAGAACTTAAGAGAATCCTATGGCTCCATACAGTTGATTGCCCCCAGGCCCAGATAGTACAATGTGGTCACTCTCAACTACTATTTTCTCAACAGAAACATAAGCCTTGTAACGGTCTAGCTTCAATGAAGAGCATCCAAGACCGCAGCAAGCCCACTAACTGATTCAATCTCATTCACAAGGTTGAAAAAAGTGTTGAGTGGCCATTAAGGGATCAAACAAAAATAAATCCTAGCTGACTAGCATGAGTTACTTCTACAATATAGCTTTCTGTGACTTAGTCTCCCCATTCTACATGAATTAGCACCCAAAATTAGAGACCAAAGAACAAGCCAAAGCAGAAAAAAAAGTACTGAGAAACCTAAGCACTAAGGACAGAAGTAGGCATTATTCAGAGAAGATCTATACATCTACTCTATCTGCTCCAGAGTGAATGGTGGAAGGGTAGATCTTTCCTGATGCTCAAACAAACAGGCCTGCTTCACAAAAATAATCTGGTTACATATTTGAGAAGTAGACCACTGCCTTTCAGGACCACACTGTTCAAGTTAGAATTTGACTAAATGCCTTTAATGATGAATCAAATTTCAATGATTCCCAAATAGCAGGGTCGACCAAGCCGACACCACTTTCTTTACACAGTTTGCAGCAAAACTTCAGAATCTACAAAATCAAACTTCAGGCCAAGGATTCCATTTGCCAAATGTTGTTTGATTGCCTATTGAGAATCTTAAAATATTTGCAAAAAAATTATTAACTGACATTCAACAGGAGCCACTCTAGGAGGTTTCACTTGATCCTAAGTGATGTAAACATGGAAGCATGAGGTCAGCCTGCTAATATCACAATGTCACCATGGACTGCAATAGAGTTGACTAGGTTCTAAGACAACTAACCCAATCTTTGAATTGCTATCCAGCTCCGACGCCATGTTTCAGTTTCAGTTCAAGGGAGAGAGAGAAAATTGAAAGCAGGGGACTGGGGACATTGTCCAACATATATCAATATCAAAAGATAACAATACCGGTATTTCAAATAATAGGATACTATTGTCATATCACTAGAATATTGCAATATATCGACCACCAGAAAATTCGCTACCTAAAGTAACCACCGGAAATAACCAAATTTTCTTCCTCCATCAAAATTTGCTTTTTTCTTTAATCCGACGAAATAAAAACATACCCAAGCTAAATCGAACCGCTCCAACAGATTTCATCTTTCAAAAGCTCAAATTTTGAAGTAGATCTATGATTGAAGACAGCTTAACCTCAAAATTTTTCAGATAGAACATACGATGGCATTTATTCATTAAATCAATTTTTTTTCTTTTTTTCTTGATTTAAATTGAATCTAGTGTTTCAAGCACAAGTATGTTGGATTTGAGACCCAAAGTACAACTTAATTTGTGTTTTCCTAATTGAAACCAAAATCCAACAAACGATGTTCTTACAAGAATGCCTCAAATTCACCTAGGCATGCCTAAGCTCAGGGTTCAAAGCCAAGTGCCACAACATACCTAGTTGAGACTTATTCTAAGAAGCACATGCCCAAACTCTAAGGTGAACATGTTTTGTTGAGGCTCAATACACAAGTCTCGAATGCCTCATAGATTTTTTAAAAAAAAAAAAATTATTTCTTTTTGAATTAAATATTATATTTAATTGTTAATTTTAATACTAACTGGTACTTGCAAAATTAGGATTGATAAAAGTAAAGAGTAACTGATCAAAAGAATGCTTTGAGACTATTANAATAATAATAGTGGGAATAGCTACTCCCACAAATGTGGGAATAGTTAAATTTGTAACCAAACGGAGGAATATCTATTTTCTGGGAATAGAAATTCTATTTCCACCTCATTCTCACCTTATTCCAGCAACCAAGCATGAGGTTATAGGTTTATTAACAAGCTGATTGAGTTTTTCACTCTAGTGTAACAAAATACATTGGATCATCAAACTCAACTACAAAACCTTCACAACGGATTTGGGTCATCACATACTGGGTTTGATCCATAACCTTCTCAATGGATTTGGTCATTACCAACTATAATTCTAAGAGCATGGGTTATACAACACTGTTAGAGGAAAAAGCAGGGTAAAAAGTTCAAACAGATACCTGCCCATCAGGGAGAATGTGTTGCTCTTTCCGGCAGTTCTGCTGGATCTTCTCATAACCAATTTCATCTTTAGCACAACGTGAATACTTCTCTTTTAGTTTCTCAGCATCTGACATTTTAAGACTTACATGTGGATTTGATTTACTAAGCTCTTGAGCAAGCAATTTTGTCAAATCAATGCCTCCAATCTCAAATCTTCTTGAAGCAATGTGATTAACAGCACCTTCGATGACCGGTGCAATATCTAATCAAGCATCAAAAAGATCGTCAGCAGAATGAAAGGATAAGTGGGACTTGTGATAAAACATTAACTCGCATCTCTGCTTTAAAGACTTTCCTACTATGAATTTCCCATGATACCTGCATATACAAATGGCATATCCAAAGATTTTTGGAACATAAAGCATCCCCCTCCCTTAGGACTAACATTTCATAGACAGAACTACATGTCTGGATACTGAGTGCATCACAGTACACTAATACACCGTGATTTTGAACTACCAACAACTTTCAACGGCTGGGAAGCAGTTACAGCTGTCACGTTCAGAAATACAGCAGCGACAAAACAGATTAGATGATTGGTGAATCAAGAATACCATGTTGGGAGGGGGATGTCCACCTACCTAAACCAATTGTCGACTTTAGGTACATGGACATTCAATTATGTGATCATAAAAAGAGAGCAATACATACCATGTGTAAAGAATAGAGCACTGCCATCATGGCAGCTAATAAGCACATTACCTAGCAGATCAGCAATCTTTGCAGCTCGAATGCAAATAAGCTCAATAGACGTAATTTATGGGGATTTGGCACTAAATATACATTGATGGCATTTGTATCACTCTTGAATGATACCAAATATACTATGTGCTGATGTAATCAATGAACCTCAATCGCTGAGATTTTACAAAGAGAAGGTACTTGCACAGTAAAAGGAGCATCAGGAATGTTTGTGTCTAACATTGTATTACATGACAGTTGCAATTGAGATATATAGGAACTTCACAAAGTCCGAAGTTGAACCTTTAGCTTTCCCATGCTTCAAAAACATACCTATCTTTCCATGACCGATATCAAGAGTGCATCCCGAGATACGTCCCACTGCATATAATGATAACACTGCTTGCTCTGATGCATAAAAGCCCGAGATATTAAACGTTTCAAACATTAATTGCACCAATTGTTCTCTAAGAGCCTGGGATAAAATGAGTAGATAGTTATGCCCTAATCATTAATATATGGAATACTACAATTTATAGAAACCAGTATAGAAACCTGCATTGATAGATAAATGAAAAGTAGTGGCTACAGTCGAAAACACACAATTCCCTGTTAACACTACATGTAACAATGATGCATATGATGAAAAGAAAATTCCTGTCTCCCTATGGATTGACTATAGACAGATCAGATACATCCATTCCAACCCCATGTAGGCCAGACACTGGTCACAAAGAAGGGAAAAACAGATAAAGGATATGAAAGAGCAACCAGAGCACTAAGTAAAAAAACTGACTTGTATCTAGAAAATAGACTTCCTTACAAGAAGACAACCCCCAAACATCTATTGGTAGAAATAGAGAATGTCCCCATAAGTAGTTAGGACTTCAAAGTTCAAATGCATAGCAAATAACCACCCAACTCAACCAGTAAAAAAAGAACAATAGACCATGAAAAGAAAAAAAAAGTAGTAGAAATCAAGACTTGCATTTGCATACATTTATAGTGTCTTCACCGGATTATTTTGTCTGAGACACCAGAAATAAATAAATAAATAAATAAAACAAACAAATAGACAAACAAACAGTAAATAAAAAAAATAAACATGTGCAAGCAGGTGGCCGGGTAAGACCATCTGTCAACAGAAATGCAAAAACATTGAATGTAGTCAATAGTAAAGACAAAAAAAAATGATAGTAGTAGTAGCATATACAGAAGGCGGCAGAAGCTAAATTTCATAAAAGAGAGAAGGATCTTAAAGAACAGAAAATCAAGAAATGGTTAAAAAGAGAAAATAGGAAGAATCTTTTAATCTTGATATCTTAAGGTAATTTCTTAAATTTATCTTGGTAGGAATCTTGTTTTATTCAGGAAATTTAATTTCAAGTTCCTAGCCATAATTTTGTGTCATCTTTTCATTACGCAGATTTAATTTATGTAATGAACAAGAATTGAAAATATTATTTGTTGAAGCAATTTTGAATGTTTTGGGAAATTATATTAGTAAATAAATGAGAAAATGGACTTAGGTATTGTGAAATTAAGATATAGTAAGGTTGTTAGTGGTAGAATTATTGTACCTAGAGGATTTGGGGATTAAGGAGACATGCAAAGATAAAATAAAAATATCTTAAAAGCGGAGGAACACGCTGTATGTCTACTATCAAAGCATTTCATGCCATGTAACTGAGCACTCTGATTTCTATAAGATCAAATTATCATTTCATATAAAACGAAAATCTTACATATATCGCAACTATAACATTCTAAGGAAAAAATTCAAAAAATGACATTAATCATGACTTCTATGGGGAAAAAAATGAGTATATAAATCATTTAATAATACACTTACTATCTCAACGAGTTGAGAAACTAAGGTTTATCATGATATATTTGGGTATAGAAGAGGGTGGGTTGGTTCAGAATATCATTTTCGGAACTCAAGAATACACTAGGTGTTGTCCTGCATGGCCAAGTGAGTGGATGATAAGGATTAAATATGTTCTTTTGAATGATTATGTTTGAAATTTTGCTTTAAAACCTAGAAAGTACTACGCTATATGTTCATAAGAACCCTTATGTGATCTCTAAATATTGATGGCCTTTTTTATCATATTTTTAACTAAACAGTATCTTCATTGATTGTCCATAATTTCATCAAAACTCATGATCATAGCTAATTTCGACTTTTGTATTGCATATCGAAAAACTTTTAAACTTATTATCTGTTCATTGATCTTATCTCATAATATAATTTTCTCATATTGCATTTAACCGTGTTTATAAGGTGTTAATCTTCCAGTTAGGACAAGACACTTTCATTGTTTAGGGTGGGACCTATGTGTTGTGTAGGTCATGGCCTATCTAAGTATTGATTGTGACAGTTATGATATCAAAAAAGCGGTTTTAGATTTCCTATCTACATTTTTCATTTTAGGTGCATTTGTGAATACTAAGACAAATTTTGTCTTGTTGGAAGCAGATATCTCTCCGGTTATCACTTGACCAATACAAACCTTCAATCAAGTTCACCTATTCTTGGGACGATGGCCGATAATGCACCCTCAGTTGATAATCATTCATTAGAGGCATTAGCATCTTCTTCACACGTCTCCACTCCACAATTTGAGTCGCATGAGCATAAGCAAGCTATGGATTTGTTCTCTAAATTGCTTGCAATGGCAGCTTGAAAAAAGAGCCACCTTATATGGGTATGCATAGTTAGGAGCTACATTTCTCTATGGCTCTTCAAATCCCATTGATGGTAAGGCATGGTTTCTATGGATATAGAGGATTTTGGAGTTGTTGCCATATACATATCATGTCAATATTTCCTAAGTACTGCATATATTTTGCGGGATTCTACCAAGGGTCAATGTCAAGTGACTAGCTATCACTTGGGAAGATCTTGAGAGGGAGTTTTGTTTTCATTATTTTCCAAAGACTTCTAAAGATGCAAAATTTTAGCCCTCACATCGTGGACAAGGATGAATTTATCTAGGCCACGCTCTCCTGTTGAGCTTACGGTCATCCTATAGTTCTCTAGTGGGAGGCCAGCTGTTTCGAATAGGACTACACCACACAAACATGCCTTGGATGGTCTACATATCAAGGTCAAATGTTGATGGGTCAAATGCTGATGGGCAAATTTATTAGTGCAAGTATAGAGAACAATAGCATAATTCGAGGAAGTATTTACAAATTTATATTTACAAAATTATCTTCTCTGCTCCTTTTATGATAGTCGATGTGGGAGAAAAATGTAGATGGTCTGTGCAAGGACTACATGACAATATTAAAATTGTTTTACAAGTCATAGAGTGGTGCAAATATGGCAAGTTAGTTCATACACCTTTAAGAGTATAAATAGTCAAGTGGATTCAAAACTCGTTGAGGAACAACTAAGAGGAGTGAATAGAGTTTCTATAAGAGTAGTGCTAATCAGAGAGCATTTAAGCAGGGATGTGATTTTTTTTCGGCCTTTACTCTAGGATAAAATGATGTTTATGGAGATCGACAAGGAGGATAAAGATCTATATAGGCTCAATCTAGTCAGATAGGAGGTTCATCAACAAGATCAAGCAATGAATTTCACAAGTTGACTGCTACGGAGGATCATGTGCATGGATATCGCAGTGCAACAATTGTGGAAAATTTTATTCAGATGATTTTGAAGGGAGGAATAGCTATTTATCTTTGTGGGCAAACATGCCACCAAACAAAGATTGTCCTATGTGGTCTCAAAGTACAATTCAAAGGCCTAATATAAAGAAGGTTGTAGGTAGAAAGAATCATGAAAAATCCAAGGCAAACAAAGTCAGACAGGATTTTGGTGTTGATAATACTGTTGAGGGTTCTTCTATTACTAGAAGATAAGGACACTGACATGGCCAACCTCAAAATCAGGCTAGGGTGTTTTCCATGAATCAACCTTTAAGTTCATGCTTCTCCAAAGGTGGTTATAGATACAGTTTCTAATTTTGGTCATAAAGCACATATTCTGATCGATCATGGTTCTATTCATTCATTTTTGTCTCATGCTTTGTATCACTAGATAATAGATTTTTAAGATCACTAAATTATGCCTTGATTATAGCAACTCCCTTAGGAGATTCTTTAATTGTTAAACATATGCGAAAGGATAGTATGATACAGGTAGGAAATCAGGACTTTGTGGTAAGTTTAAATCCTTTTGGGATTTAGATTTCACTTTTATTCTACTGATCAATTCATTGGAATCCTAACGCCACAAGGAATTATATGAAAAAGAGGTATTATGAACAACCTAGAGAACTTTTTTTTTTCCATAGAGAACATAGTGTTTTTCCCTCATGTCATTTTTGCAATGACTATAGAAAGATAGCTTAGAAAGGGCTGTGAAGCTTATTTAGCTCATTTGATTGTTAAAATTGTTAGTAGAGTCATACTAGAAAATATTATTGATGTTTGTCAATTTGCAGATGTGTTTCCGAAACAAATTCTTCAAAAGCCTCTTAATTAAAAGGGAGTTTTCCATTAATCTAGTTCCTGATATAGCTCTTATTTACATGGCACCATATCAAGTGGCTCCATTAAATTTGGTGGAATTGAAGACTTAGCTATAAGATTTGGTGGACTAGGAATTCATTAGACCTAGCATTTTTTCTTTGGGCACATCTGTATTGTTTCTAAAGAAGGAGAGCACCATGTCATCATCCATTGTTTTACAATTGAACTAGCCCAGAATTCTTGACAAGTATCTATTCACGTATTGATGATTTGTTTAATGAATTATAGCATGCTAAATTGTTCTCTAAGATTGATGCGTATTCTGGTTATCATCACCTCAAGATTAAGAAGGCCAACGTCCAAAGGCTGCACTTAGAACAAGAAACGGTCATTATGAGTTCCTAATAATACCTTTTGGATTGACTAATGCTCCGGTTATATTTATAAATTTAATGAATCGGGTATTAAACCTTATTTAGAAGGATTTGCAGTGGTGTTTCTTGGTGATATATTGGAGTTCTAATATAATGACAATGACCACAAAAAATATTTACCAGCTATTTTAAAGATTTTATGAGAGACGCAATGGATACCAAGCTTACAAATATGAGTTTTGGCTTGACAAAATTGTATTCTCAGGCCACATAATCTCTTCTAATAATATTCTCTAGATCCTCAGAAGGTAAAGCGGTATAGAAATGGATCCTCCACCTGATGTCTTGAACTTAGAAGTTTCCTTAGGTTAGCTAGCTACTATCATTGTCATGTGCACAACTTCTATAAGTATCATTGCTCCATTAGCTAAGATACTCGTAAAGATGTGTGAAGTTTCAATAGACAAAAGAATGTCAAAAAGTTTCTAGGAGCTTATGAGTCACCTGACTTTTGTTCTTATTCTTACTCTTCCTTTAGGTTTGATGGGCATGTGATATTTAGCAATGCATCTAGACAAGGTTTGGGTTGTAATTTAAAGCGAATAGAAGGCCAGGCAGATGATAGCATATGCCTCTTGACAACTTTGACAACATAAGTTGAAATATCCTACACATGATTTGGAAATAGTATTTGCTTTTACAATTTGGAGACATTATTTGTATTGAAAAACAAGAAAGATATTCGCTCATCACAAGAGTTTGAAAAATCTTCATACCTAAAAACAATTGAATTTGAGACAACAATGATAGATTGATTTGTTAAAATACTACGATTATACTATAGATTAATCTAGTAAAGTTGATGTGATGCCAAATGCTTTTAGTTAAAAAAATCTTCCGATAACTTGGTTCATATACAAGTGGTTTTTCTTCCTATTATACTTGAAAACTTTGAAGGTTAATCTTGCAATGGGTATTTTAAGATCAATACTGGCTACCTTAAGAGTTAGAGCTATGTCTATGGACATTTGTGTGATGCACAAAAAGATGTTCAGCTGGTGAAAAAGTCAAGTGAAGTTTGAAATTTTAGTCACACTGATTTTCTTATAAAAAAATATGAAACTTTGATAATGGGAAATCAATTATATGCTACTAATGACAGAGTATTAATTATGGAAAGATCTCTTTATTCGGCTCACTCTATGCATCAATGCAGCACCAAAAAGCATCAAACTATGAGTAAAAAATTTCTAGCAGCAAGGTATGTTATTAATTGTTTAGAATGGCAACAAATAAAAGAACATCAACGTTCTATAGAATTTTTCCAACCATTATATAGAATTGACCGGAAATCGAAGCACATAATTATGGAATTTTGGGCGAAATTCACCTCAAATGGTTAAGAAGCTTGATGCTCTATAGGGATTGAGGATAGGCTCCACATTCCATCCAATCTCCTACTCAAACATCTTGTTGACCAACCTTTGGTAGTTTGCACCACATTCTTCACTCCTAATAGTATAACCTTGTAACAGTAGAACCACTGTTCTATGATGAACAAAATTCTTTATCACTCAAATCGATCCAGATATGGTTGTATCCTAAGTAAGCATCCATGAGGCTCAACAGCTAGTGACATAATGTGGACTCCACCAACTTGGTCTATTCGTGGGAGGGCCAAAATTATCCTTTGGGCATAACTTGTACATGTCAATGAAGTTGAGGCATATATTCTAATTTCTGTTGTTCTTCTTGACCAAAATCACATTGGGCAGCCGATCTAGGCACTTGACTTCATGGATAAATTTAGCCTCTATAGATTTCATCGTTTCTTCATGAATGGCCTTCAATTTTTCCAAGGAACAGTTCCATCTCTTTTGCCAGATAGAGCTATGCCCATGAATGATGCTTATCTTCTAAACCGCCATCTTTGTTAGTATTCCAAGCATGTCGACTGACACCCATCAAAAGACATTGCTGTTATCTCACAGGAAAGCAACGAGGCCAAGCTTTTCCTACTGTAGTGTGGCGTCATCTTGCAAGTCAAACTCTTCTATTGGTGGGGATAGCCTCAAACCTTGGAGTTAAGAGAGGTAGCAGCTTTGACCCATTACTTGATCTCCTTGAACTTCGTCTATCATTTGCAGTGTCCTAAATAACAGAAGTGATAGCAAAAAAAGTGACCAAACAAGGTCTGCTCCCTTTCTCGGGGACAATAACAACTGGTACTTTTACGGGCAATGTAAACTCTAGGCAACTGGACTATGCAAAATGTTAGATTTGATACACCACCAGGGAAGACTTCCCAACATGACCTCAAGGTCAATGAGTCCTTCCACATTGACAAAATTAATGAAGCACGGACACTTTCTCGGGCTTAACGTATCGGTGTCCGACGCATATCGGACACCAACACATCCCGGACACATTGGGACACGTGTCCCAATGTGTATAAATTTTTTTCTCCCGACACGTTTCAGACATGCACCAAACACGTCCCGACACATTTTGAATATGTTCCGACACGTTTTGGACATGTTCCGACACGTTTGGACACATTTCAGACATGTTTTAGACACATTGGATTATTTCATAATTTTTAAAATATTACGAATATTCGGTAAATTAAAGAAGTGTGGGGCTGTGAGAGAAAAATTTATAAAATATTTGATAAATTAAAATATTATGAGTAAGTGAGCTCTTACTTCCTTTCCCACGTATCACAATTCATGAATCACCGCCCGCTCGCTCCTCTTCCCCCCAAGTTCTCTTCCTCTGTTACGTTGAATCGAAAAGCCTAGGGTTTTCAATTCTTAGATTTCATCACCTAACTATTGAATCGAAAAGACTCCATCGCCTATAAATCCACTTAATCTTCTATTCTGTTTAATCGAAGAGCCTAGGTTTTTCGGTTTTCACTACTCAGACTCTATCGTAGGGCATAGCAAAAGAAGTCGAACACAAAGGCAATATTCTCACTTTGTTACTTTTGAATACATAATTCTCACCCGACAATGAGATTTGAATACAGTATTCGCATAATATTCAAACCCTAAATTTCGTTCTTCTTCTTTCGTTGTCCTTCTTTCTTCCTTTCTTTCTGTCTCTATTCTTTTCTTTTCTACCTTTCCCTCTTTCGTTTGTCATTATATACAATAGCAGTATATACTGTTACATATATTTAGTTTTTCAAAGAAATATTACATTAATTATATGTGTGTTACTTTAATAGGTTGTTAATATGTCATATTCTGATATTGCCACTAATTCACATTCACCATGCAATGAAGCAGATAATTATAAACCCTTGTGGATGTATATTACAAGATATGACAAGCTTAATAAAGGAGATGGAAATGTATCTTGGCAATACAATTTTTGCCATCAAACGAAGAAAAGTTCCTACACAATGGTTCACGCTCATTTACTAAAAATACTTAGTTTGGAAATTAGTTCTTGCAAAAAAGTAACATCAAATAATATAGCAAAAATACAAAAATTAGAAAATGAAGCAAAAGCAAGATCGTTAAATAATGCACCAAAAAAGGTCACTTTGCCCAACAAAGTATCATTGGGCAATATAGGATCTTTGCAAACCCAATCTTCATTGGGTAGCTTTATTCCAAGAGTGTGCGATCTAAAGAGAAGAAAGACAAATGCAAGTGGAGGTACATCTTCTAATTCTATTTAGAAAGCTTTCAACAGTACAGCACGCCTTCAATTGCTTGCTGAAATTGCTAGAATGTTTTACTCTGTCGACTTGCCATTTCACTTAACAACAAACCCATATTATGTGAGTTCTTATACATTTGTGGCGAATTACTCACTTGTGGGCTATTTGTCAACTGAATATAATATGTTAAGAACTACATTATTTCAATAAAAGAAAGCTAATATTGAAAGGTTATTACAACCTATTAAAAAACATAGGAGAAAGGTGTGAGTATTATGAGTAATGGGTGAAATGACTCTCAAAGAAGGTCACTGATTAACTTTATAGCCGTTACAGAAGGTGGTCCTATGTTTCTTAAGGCGGTTGATTTTTCAGGAGAAATTAAGGATAAATACTTTATCTTTAATTTGATGAAGGAAGTCATTGAGGAGGTAGGTCCCGACAAAGTTGTTCAAGTGATAACTGACAATGCCAAAAATTATGCAAGTGTTAAGCATTAATTCATCAACTTTATCATCACATTTTTTGAACTCCATTGTAGTCCATACACTTAATCTCACCTTACAAAATATGTGCTGCAAAGAATATGGAGAAAAATCAAGTTGCATTTGATGAGTGTTTTTAGATCATACAAACTTTCGGTAATTGTTTGTTTATCAATAATTGATTATACATCACTCCATGCGATTGTTTATATTCAATGATTTTGTTCCTTTGAAATTACTTTCGGTGGCAACTACTCGTTTTGCCTCGATTATTGTTATGTTAAACAGATTTAAACTTATTACGACAGCACTTTAAATTTTGATTATCAATAAAGAATGGGGAACGTATAGAGAAGATGATGCGGGGAAAGCTAAACATATGAAGGAGTTACTCTTAGATGATATTTGGTGGGATAAGATTGATTATGTACTTTCATTTACCGCTCCTATATATAGTATGCTTAGGGCTTGTGACACAGACAAGCATTGTCTTCACTTAACTTATGACATATGGGGTACTATGATTGAAAAAGTGAAGACTGCAATATATAAGCATGAAAAAAGTAGAAGGAAGAATTATCCACATTTTATGATGTGATGTACAGCATTCTTATTGATCGATTGAGCAAAAACAACACCCCACTTCTTTGCATGGCTCATTCACTAAATCCAAGGTACTTAAAATATTATAATTTATTACTTTTATATTATATAGTTGTACATTCATTAAATAAAATTATATTTAAATTTAACAATTCATTTTTTGTTATTAAATTTGTAAAGCACTATAGCGATCAATGGTTTAGTAAAGGGCCAAATAGAGTTCCTCCACACAAAGACTTGAAAATTTCTCAAGAAATGATGAAATGTATGAAAATGTAATTTTCTAATCCGAAAGATCAAGCTAAGGCCAACATAGAATTTACTAATTTTTTGTCACTGGCAAATCAATTTACAGATACTGATTCTATTAGTGATCGCTATAGTCTGGACCCCAAAAGTTAGTGGGTTGTTTATGGTCCAAGTACGCATTTACTTCAATCTTTAGCTTTAAAGCTACTGGTGCAACCATCTTCGTCATCATATTGTGAAAGAAATTAGAGTACTTACTCATTTATCCATTCAATGAGAATGAATAAAATGACTACAAAACGTGCTGAAAATTTGGTTTTCATTCATAGTAATCTTCACCTACTTTCAATTAAAAGTCCATAATACTCGCAAAGGGAGAGTAACATGTGGGATATTTGTAAAGATACATTTGATTCACTCAATGATATTAGAGAGTTAGTAATTGCACAGCTCTCATTGGATGAGCCAAAGCTAGAGTATGTTATTTTTACCAATGATGATGATAAAAATGAAGACAATGAAAAAAATGTAGTAATGAAATCTTGAAAATGATATACTTTTTGTAATTGAGTGTCATAGATATTTTATATTTGTTCTTTTTGCAAATTGTATCAATATTATTGTCCTTATATAAATATATACTCCTTTTCTTTCTATGATTTTTTTTTGCATAAGATTTAGGAAATATATATTTTTATTTCACATTTATCATACAATAAAAGCATTGATCAATTAAAAAAATATAAACTATTATTTTAGTTTATATGTCCCCAACATATCATGCTCTTGATTTATAAAAAAATAGCGTGTCAGTGTCGTATTGTATGTGTCCCATATCGGTGTCCGTACTTCTTAGGACAAATCGTTGTCGAGGCCATATAATTTCACGTCAAAGGGTCTGAGTTGGTTCATATTCAATCCAAATGTAATATCCATGATAATTCTTCTTTTTTGATTAAAGTTAAATTCAATCATGCATGAAAATATTTCGAGTTATACTGATTAATTTAAGGTCATTTGATCGTAAGAAAAGGTTAAATTCATTTTGGCATTTTAGATGTAGTTTGCACGCTAGAAATTGTCACATTCGAGGGAGCATTCAAACACCAAATTGAACGTCACTCAAACAGTGTCAAGAAACATATCAAATTCAAACCAAATTTAAAATGACAGTTGGGTAGCAATTGTATTGTTAATAAGACTAACTCAAGAGGCTAACAAATTGTATTTAAATTTCAAAATTTGAAGTTGAATTCAAATGAATTTAAAATTTAAAAACAGTTTGAAATTCAAAAGAGATTAATGTGGAAACCACCATATAAGTAGATTAACCTCTAAACAGGAAGGAAAGATGAAGAAGGGATGGTCAAACATTAGACATGAAGAAATCAAGGAAATTTATCATCCAAGTAAGTTCATATTCTTTTTTATTTATGTTTATAATTCCTTATTGTAAGTTTATTCTTCTTCCTTTGAGAAAATGAAGTAAACTCTTATTCTCTAAATCTTTCATTCTTTCAATTTGGGGTTGGAATTGTAGAAATCAAAATATATGTTAATTCATAAGTAGAATTTAACAAAATTATTGATTTTCAAAAAAGATATAGGGGGAAAATATGAAAGAAAGTATAAATGGACTTGAAATGGGGTTGTTTATTACTCAATTTCTTATATTACTATGTTATATTGGAGAATTAGTGTAAGTAATCCATGTAATCATCTTTTGTTTCAAAGATGTACACATGTTTTTCTAAAATACGTGGTTATCCATCTAGCGTTTGGGGCGCCATTCAAACACCAACTATTTGTTTTCGACAATTAGTTTCTATTTTTGAATTTCGGTCTTGAATTGTTGATTTTGATGGTCATTACCTATTCTTTTCTGAATACCGAACTTCATAATTGTAATCTAACCTCTTTTTTCGTGAGTTTAACTGGTTCTTTAATTATGTTAGACTTTTATTCATTGGAAACAGAAACAACCACTTGATAACCTGTGTTGTTTAAATACTATTCAAACGTCAGATGTGTGAATTGTGGCATTCAACCCAACATTCGTATGTCAATCGAACAGTAAGTTGTTTCGACCTCAAAATTTTCTTAAAATTTTCTTAAAATTCTTGTATTCTACTCATTGTTTCGATATCCTTAATATATTTGTTTCTGGAATTGTTTCTTATCAATTACTCATATCTTATGGACAAGTCAAGGAGACCATATGAAGGCACTGTGATTTCAGGGAATATAAAACCTTATGAACCTTAATATAGTCTATAATCGTCCAATACTAATTTCATATCAAAAGATTTGAGGTTTTTGATTTTGTGGCTGGGTGCTTATATCTCTGCAATTATCATATTGAGATATCAGATAATATTAGCAAGTGACATTGGATCAGGTCATGCCACGGGGACTAAGATTCTTCAAGTAACTACTGGCCTTCGCGGGGTAGGGAGAAGTCTCATTAGACCCAAGGTGATTGCATGTGCAATCTTAGATGTCTAATATCGATACCAATATTGATATTTTTCATCCATGATGCCAAGTAACCTCATGTCACTCACCAAACCGATGGAGGCACAAATATGTTATATTTGGTAACAGCAGTGAATAAGGTCTAAGAAGACTCTTTTGATCTTCTTGCTATATTATAAGACCTTGGTGGTGTTAAGACACAGTAGATCTAGTTTTCTTTAGATCTTACATTGGATTACTGGATCTCTTTTTGTGTGGACATTGTCTAATATATTATTGAATCAAGCATATTGTTTACATATTGTCCTCCAAGTTATTGATTTTATATTACTTACTAGCCATTCAGTTCATTTCTCTATATTTTATACTATTCTTCTATATTAGTTGCAAGAACTTTGGAGAATTAGATATAAATCAAAGTGGCCAACTCGGAGTTTCAGTAGGATGTCTCTAGATTAGGTAATACTTAGAATTTATTTCTTATTTCTCTTGTATTATGACAAGTAGGAGTGGATATTGTGTTATAGTAACTGTTTCGGGCATGTAATACAACATGAATATTTCCTTGTAGATATTTGGGAATATTAAGTAATACATGATAATATATGTTTATTATTGCTCAACATTTACATGTTATATTTATGACCTTTTCAACATCACAATCCAGATGGCTTAGTTTGTTTTATGGGAAATCAGACTGGGTCGTGACACCTAATTTAATAAAAGCACCAATGTAAAATATATCCGTAGAACTTACAAGGTCAATGAAAACTAGTTTTAATTGGTAGTCCTAACTCCATCTGATATGACTACAATTACAAATAAGAGGTTAAAATGGGAGGAAATAACATGATTGGAATCATTTCATTAAAATGAATAACTTCCTTTACAACCCATTACCACTTGCTTGGAAAGTTCAAGTGCTTTCTTGTGGCACCCACTGGCTTTGTTGATAGCATGATGATGACCCTCGCTACAACTAGTTTGCACGGAGCGTATGGCATCACTTCTTCTAATCTGTCCAGTTTCTTTCCTAACTAATCTGTCAACTTGAATCTGAATCAAAATGTTAGATCTGACGTCAATGAGAGGGATGAAATATGTTTGCCTAGGTGGATGCAGTAAGCCTAACATGCTATGGCGATGCTGCTGGCCTTAATTTCCAACCCACATCTTTGTTTTGCCTTTTCTACCCCTCTCCATGCCCATTGGGCCCAAGCCTAAAATCAGTGCTCTCGGATTCCCGAGCCTTATTAGCCTGATTTGTGGCTATATAAGTCATAAGAGCCACCTCCACATCTGTAAAGGTCTTCGGGTATTACAGCATCAACTTTTTGAATAAGTTTCTAGATTGCATAGTTGCAATGAAGCCGTTGATCTTCACGTCATCCTTGAGGTTTGGGATGCCTGTAGCTTCAGCATTGAGACATGAGATGAAGTATTTTTGGCTTTCATTAGTAGCATGTTTTATTTCGATCAAGTGTCAGGGATGTTTCTCCTCCCTCTTGCTTGAAGCAAATTGAGCAAGGAAATGTGAAAAGAGCTCTTGAAGTGACCCCCTTAACTTCAATTTTCACCTCCTTACTTCTTGAGACAAATTGAGCCAAGAAATGTGTAAAGAACTCCGAGAATGATTGTCTTGAGTTCGGTTTAAGCCTACAGAAAAAAAACTCTCGATTCTCGCCTTAATGGGAGGAGGAAACACTAACAAAGTGTTGCATCGCCTAAATTCCGAAACCCCAATGAGAATGGAAGTAACTCTGTGTATCCATCACATGGTTTCAGTGCAAGTATCACAAAATTTACTAAGAGAGATTGTCCAAGGATCTCTTGAGTGAAGGGCACTCGACCCATCTGAAGGGTCAGACTCGCAATTTCTCCTTCAAAAACCTTGTTTTCTACCTTTCTTATTCTTCTTCCACCTCAGCCGTGGAAGCTAATCTTCAAGCATTGAGAAAGGTTCGTAGTTAGGTATGATTTGATGATACCTTGTGCATCAAAGCTGCCAGTTAAGGATGTGAGATGCTACTACATAACTCTTCTTCTTAGCGAGATTTGAGACCTGACTCTCATCTGGATCTTGGATTACAGCATTCAGAAGTGGCTTCTCTGTCCCCAACGTCAAGATGTCCTTCCAATACGGAAGTAACTGCATTATTATGGGTACCACAATCTCTTGAAGATGCTAGATGCATGGGTGCCTTTCCTAAAGCAACCCTCTCTTAACCTCCTCCTAGAAGTTGAATTATGGGGTGGTTGGGATCTAGCATGTCGATGGTGGTGTCCAACTCTTTTCGATCATGCTTTGGCCATTTTGAACATTTCTTGTAATCGAGGGGCCATAGCGCCTAAATCTGAGTTTGCCAAAGAGAGAGCATCATCATGGCCCAAATTATCTTGTAGAGCTTCATCAGTCAGAGCATCTTCTAAGACATGGCTAGAATATCCATGGGCTCGTGTGTTCACCATAGTATTCGTCTTAAGAAGCTTATTCTATGAACTTAGGAGTGTTTGTTAAGGAAACAAGTTGACTAACTCATTCCCACTAATGGAGCCAATGATGTATATAGTGCAATCAGATTTGATCAGAGTCTCCTCAGAAGGGATCAAGATCTTTCAACTCGTCCTTTCCTACACATCATAATGAAAAACAAGAGTTCAAGAGGATGGGAAATGCTCCCAAATTTATTCTTCACATTGAAGTTAGTAAAGCTTTACCCAAACTAAAAAGCTTATAGAAAATGCAAGAAAGAAGGTTTATGGAGAAGAAACTCCTACCTCACAATATTTTTGGGAGAAAGTCCCCTAAACAAACTTCTGATTTTTTTGTACAAGCTTCTTGTGGGACTTGTGTTCAGTGCAAGTTGTTCTCAATGCAAGAGAATATTTGTAAAGCAAAATATGCCTATTTTTGAGTTTAGAGGGCTTGTATTATAGAGACATCAGGCCAATCTTGATGGCGGTTCAGTAACCTTTCAATTTCATAACCAGTCTGAGTAGATTTCTGACTAAAATAAGAAACTACTTAGTCATGATAACCATTCAAAGTGGGGTCCTCAAATCAAAGGTAGGTTTCTCCCTTATAAGAGGGGGATCTTCATTCTTTAACTGACTCTGGGTGAAACTAACCATTAATTTCACTCGTTGGTATGTCTAGTCTGTTTAGGGGTCGTGGTGGCAATTCATCAAATTAGAATATTGATGTTGCACCTTGTCTCCCTAATTTTGGGGTCCATATTGCCACTTTTGGATGATTTAAGATTAGTGGGACGTTTGCAAATGGTTTCTTCCGTGGACAATTTCTTAAATGACGCATTTTGGTTGTTGATAACGTGAGATATCAACTACAGGCTCATCAACTTTGGTCAATAAATCAAGTTATTTTGCCCGTTCTAATAGTCTTCCCTCCAATAGGAGGGCCTTGATTCCTTACTTTCTAACCATTTGAAGATTAGGTAGGATAGTCTTGATGCCTTGCCTTCTAGGAATCCTGTCTACAGACCAGACGATCTTGATGCCTTACCTTCTGACAACTAGGCCTCTTACAAACCAGATCTAACAAACCATCTGACAACCCTCCTTCCAACAATCAAACCCTAGTAGCTTGCTTTCTAACAACACAATCTAACAGCTCAATTATCTGACAACCCACCTTCTGACAATCAGGCCCTATTCTAAGCATGCGAATTCTGATTCTTTGGGTCCAAATCCTATTATTTTGTCACTAAATCCAACAAAATATATGCTAGGGGTTGTTCCTAACGTGCACCACCAACTCCTAATAAAATTTTGAAAGTTTGCTTGAAGAGAAGTATTAAGGGATGATAAAAAAGGATCCTTTCCTTGAAACCTTGTAACTATGGGCGACATGTTACAATTATTTGCATTTGTAGAACCTGCATGCACACAATTAATTTTTATTTGCTTTATTCCAATTGTAAAATAGTCTTCAATAAATCTATCGATGACACAAATGCCCGTCTAAAATTGCAGAATACTCCTTAGCCTTAATAAAAAGGGTGGTAACGACAAACGTCCACAGTTGGTGTTTCAAATCGTAATTAAAATACAGCTGCTATGAATGTAGTCAGAAAGTGGATGATGGACGCATATCCTAGTTTGTACTAGACAGCTTGCACCAGTCACTTCAAGGATCTAATTATGAAGGATCTTGGGAAAAATACAAAGAATTCAGCAGTAATGTACAATTCAACTTGGTTGATTAAACAAAAGAAAAAATTCACTGAAGGTTGGGATTTCCTCAAGCAGAGAATCAGCAGGTTTGCAACAAATTTTATTGCTTTGAAGTCAACGGTGGGGGATAGGATGGGTCTAATGAACTTAATGGAACCAGATTTATGGAGTAAATTCAGCCAAGAAAATGATCAAATGAATATCGGTGTTCAAAACATGATACTATAGCACACAGAAGCATGGCAAAAGTTCATCAATAAAGCCAATGATCTTCCAAAAGTTACAAGTTCTCTAACATAGGTGTTGCAATAGGTAGATGGAAATGAGAAACCCATGATGAGGTTCGTTTATGAGGTGAAGGAGAAAGCTGAGTTGGCCCTTAAGAACAGTGGCCAACATTAGTATTATTTGCCAAGTAATTCATCACCAGTGGAATTTTCAATTACATTACGATTTGCATGCAGTTTGTGAGAAAGTAATACTCTAAGTTATTTGTTAGAGTGGTGAGAAAGTTATGCATATATGCAACATAAATGAGATGATGGGGAGGTTTTGTGAAGGGTTAAAGATGTGATTTGGCAATTGGGACCAGACATTGATTAGCACATTCGAGCAATTAATCAAGCCAGTCAATATGCGATGTGAACTTGTCTAAACTAATAACTAATGACCATTTAAATACGCAGTTGATATTTGTCCAACACAAGGAGCAACATTTTGAGACAAGTTTAACCCAACAAGCCACCAGTAGGACAAATCCAGGTATTCTGTTCAAATTGAGATCAACCTGATATTATGAATTAAACATAATTATTCTCCACTGTAGTCTAGTTGACTTTCACCCTAACAATAATTTACTTGTAAAATGCTCCTGAACTTTGGAGGATGGTTGTTCAAGTGCTGAGCCAAACCACAACTGCTTCAAATAGCAAAAGAAAATTCAAGTGCTTTAGCAACATACACAAAGAAAAGGACTAGATTAATAAGCAAAATCATGAGACTGAAATTGATGTATCTGAGAAGAATGAGCCAGAAGGAGTGGGGACTAGCCCTACTTGATGACTCACTTGAGTGGTTAAATTTAGATGCTAATGAAGACGTTGGGAAAAAAAATTTTTTTTTTACTAGAAGCAACAGAACATAGTGGCAAAGGCATTGAGGCTGTTGATGATGCTAGCAGTTTGTCTCCTTTCAGCAATGATGATGATGGTGATCGTGGTAACGGAGGTAGTGGAAGCAAAGTGGTATCGAAGGTTCTTCCATAATTTGGTATGATTCAGAAGATGTGTATTCGTTTATGCATTGAGTATTCCTCCCGCAAATCCTGTAAATCTTAGCTGCTTTCCCCAACAACCCATTCAATAGTAAAGCAGCTGTGGTATAGTTTGAGTTCAAAAGACAGAAAAGGAAATGGCAGATCATGATTATTCCGCTGATGACGAGAGTTAATCCTTCAACACCTCAACAAAACATGGCTCCACTTCTACCACCAACAAAGGATCCTGGCATGAGCAATTTCAATACACATGCATAGGACTCAAATAGTCATCATTTGCCATTGCAATATCCTCTTTTCAACATTTATGGGATCCATCTTACCAAATGAGATATTATAAAATGTCACATGGATATTTTTTGGGGACAAGTCAAACTCTATACCAAACATAGCTGGGCAAATACACAATTCTGAGGCTAAAAGACAGTCTTAGGATCCTTCAAGACACTCATTTTGGTGGTAAAATATGAGAAAATTAAATGATAAAATTCGCAATGTAAATATTTGCATAATGTATTGTATGCAAACAAACTGATTTAGAATATCCATTCTACATTCTTACAGCCTTGACTTCATTATTCTGTTCTTCATTATTTGTACAAGAACAATACTCATCCCTCATCATTTGAAATTTTCATTTTATTATTTAAAATTTACTTGCTTTATTGTGATTATGTATTAGTTACGACTTTTCTAATATATGAACACATTGCATAACATACCCGCATGACATGTGATTTTTGTTATTTATAATCAAATATATGTGGAATATTCATGCATAATAGATTAACATATAAATAAAAGATTCATATTAAGTCAAAAATTCTCAAATTTAATTAAAATTATATGAAAATAACAATTCATGATAATACATATTTCAAATTATCAATTAAAAAAAAAATAAAGTTTCTTTAACATCTTAGAATTATCGACTTTTGATGGCCAGTTCACCACGAAATAGATGCCTATGTTCAGGGGTCAAAGGTTACAATCAAGAGAAGGGAAATTGATTCATAACTTATTTCCAATAACATATGGGTAATTTTGTTTCCATTAGTTCCAAAGCTGAGACATTACATTAATGGAAGAATACTCAAAGGAACCTAAACATTTTGATTTTAGAAACCATGTAATTCTCGCATTTCTATGTCTTTCGTCAATTTCATAGTATTTTCTAACCATTCATTCACGGTTGCGGTCATTGCAACCATTACAATATGTGCGAGCCGGGCCACAATATCACGATATAAAACTATGGTCCTAGGTTGGCAGCAACAGTAACTGCCAACATTAGAAATGATAAGGCAGCTTATAGAATTCTCCTTAATTTTCTTCTTAAAGCTAACAAGCAAATAAATAGGAAAATTTTGCTTACCTTAGGGGTTAGAAGTGGATCTGTAAATAATATCTGCCCTTCATTACCCATTTCCCATCCAAGGCCAGTATACAAAACATGGTGCAGCAAATCTTCCAAGGCATCCCAATCTCTGATAAAACCACGAACAATAGGATCATATGTGATGTCCTCACATGATGAATTATCAGCAATTGATCCATCATCAATCACCCTTTTCATTTGAGTAGGAATTACCTGTGACATAATCAAGGATACAAAGATTGAAAAAAATATTTGCAAGAGTTTATTAAGAAACTGATAGAGAAAAAGCAGAAGAGTAAGTAGGCAAAGAAAAAAATATATGCTAAAGCACAAAAGACTTGAAATAGCACGTTGTAAAGAACAGAGACTGCCAAATGTTAGCCTCACATGCGGACGTGGTCTTCACTATGCATTTATGCACCTGAGTAAAATTACAGGTAAACTAACTGGGTGAGATTATTTTAGCAAAATCAATAAATCAGCATCCCTTGAGAAAACAAACAAGTATTATGTGCATGTACATTGGTAACAAGTGTGTCATATTCTTATTTCCTTGTAGAGCTCAAGGAAAATAGTGAGCTGCAAGAACATTCAATCCAAACAGACAGCTATTTACCAATTTTCAGATTCCACTTCTCCTAAACATCTAAGTCTGTTGATTGACTGATTCAAATAATATTAATCACACTGCGCTATTGTGCATTATTATTTACTCCATTTTATTAAATACTTTCCAGGGCACACCTAATCTATTGTCTCCTTGCTGTCTCCACTGCCCAAAAAAGGGAAAACTCTGAACAACAAGTACAACAAAAGGAGAGGAACAACAGATCAGGGAGAAGGAAGGGGAAAGAAAAAGAGGGAGGGCATTCAACAGTTATTGGAAGATCATGATGCTTACATATCAGATGAATACCATACTAATGTCACCAATTTAATCAACCTTTGGAGGAAGGAAACCTCACGTGTTTGTTCAAATCCCAACTCTCTAAAACTACATCAGCATTAACCATCCTCAAATCCCAGCTCTATGAAATTACATCAGCATTTAAAAACCTCATTCCCAATTTTCAGAGATCAGCTGCATCAGCATCATAAAACTATTTCTGCCATTCTGCTCAGGGAATGGAAATAATAGTAACAACAGAATTGTATTCCTATCAAAAAGAACAAAGGAAGTTATCACACATATTCTTAAGGTGTAGCTTGTAGTTGTGAGGATTCCAACTCTTCAGCATTAACATACCTCATTCCCAAATTTTGGAACACAGCATCATAAACCTATTTCTGCCATTCTGCTCAGGGAGTGGAATTAATAGAATGGCAACCAAATTATAATAATATCAAAAAGAAAAAAAAAGTTATTGCAAATATATCTTAGGTGTTGCTTATAGTTCCTGAGACTGCTTACCATACTCTAGTAACCACAGTTAAAACTCTGAAGTAGGAACCTCTGAGAGCAGATAATTGGTGGAGAAGCAGTACAGGCTAAAATCTCCACCAAAGCAGCAGGCTAAAACCTTAAATCAGATCCCTGTAATTCATCCTATGAGTCAAGCTTACTTTCTACCTGAAACTGAAAGTCATCATCATGTATGTTCCCAATGCAGAGTAAATCTCATCAGAACATCCCTATATTGCAACGAAGCTTTATATCACAAAGGATGTG
Organism: Nepenthes mirabilis; assembly: GCA_025585075.1. Taxonomy (NCBI): domain Eukaryota; kingdom Viridiplantae; phylum Streptophyta; class Magnoliopsida; order Caryophyllales; family Nepenthaceae; genus Nepenthes; species Nepenthes mirabilis. Next base: position 57,982 of record JAODPA010076045.1, read on the forward strand.
TAGAGTAAGAAGGAAACTTACTTGAGGAATATTGAAGAAGTATTTTTTTCTGTTTTTTAAATGATTATATCCTTCAAATTTTCTTTCACCCATTCAAGAGAAAATATTTACTGCCTGGAATTTTGTATCAATACCACATACCCTTAAGTAGGCCTCTTCAAAAGTGGCTTACTGTTCTGATAGCAAAAAAGTCAAAGTAGCAAATGCAAGATTAATAGCAAAAACTAACCTCTCAAAGTCCATCCTTTGACTTCAGAAAGCTAACAGGTATTTCTTGGAGCAACAAAAGCATAAAATTAAATTTGAATAAGAAAAGTGTATAAACTGAAATTATAAAACTTGCATTTCCCAAGGTCACACAGCTCTAGCATAGACTGATGAATGCATGCAGCCTCCTATAAGAAATCAAGAGATTCATCTCACCAACTTTAATCACATGCAAGTGGACAACTCTTCAACTTCACAGCCCTTGACATTTCTATCACATGCAAAACTCCTCAGGAAAAAATGATTGACCAACCCTTAGTTTCGAACTTTAGGGGTTCTGTAGCCTAGCATAATCTACCATATCTATGGATATAAGAGTAGATTCTTCACAATAAACTCCAACTCCAACTTCTTTTTCCCACCTTTGAGTCTAAGCCTGTGATGATATAAAAACTTCTTAAAGGCCTTTTAGACTTCCTTTCACGTTTGCTCCCATCAATCAAAAATGATTGATGCTTATCCATTTTGTTTCAATTAAGTTGTTTCCAAATTGTATCAACATACCAAAGAATGAACTTACCACCATTGCCATAGTTCAAGGTGATAACATAACTTTTTATGGAAACTGTGAACTTGCTAACAATTTACAGACTTAAAAAATGAAATTTCTAACATGCTAACATTTTCTATGGATTGAACGGTTTAGAGAAAACATTAGAAGGCAATCAGCCAAAACCCTTCTTCCAAAAAATAATGGTAAATTCCAACAAAGTGGGGCCAAGTGATTTGAATCCCCTTTCGAAAATGGGTTTTGTATCCTGGTCAATGCTACTTCTACAATATCTTTATGGGCATGTTAATTTTTTTACCCCTTGTTAGCATAGGCTTCTAGCTTCATCAAATCTTCAGCGTGGTACCTCCTTTTATATAATCATAATTCACAAAAGGAACTATCATGATATCTTCTTTGACGATGCGGGTAGAATACTTTTGAACTCTCAGTATCATCAACTTCAATATTCTCTTTTTCTTTTTTCCTTTTTTGGGCCATTTTAAATGAATGCATCACAAGATCAAAGCGCAGTCAAGTGCAAGAAGCTTCTACATTGCTGGGTCTATGGAGAATTAAATGTACACAATCCTATTCCCACAGTGCTAATAGCTTTGTCCAATGTTCAAACCCATGAAATTCATGCTAATAGAGTAACCCTTTTTTGGTAAGTAAAAAAAGCAACCTTATTGCTGTCCTAAAGCTCGCCCTCCTTTTTTAAATTGGTGGTCTAGTGAACAAAACTCTAATCAAGGATGGATCTCACACAATCTTATCCACACAATACTGGTAGACTACATGGTTTGAACATACATTCTCTAAATCATGATGAACAACCCTTATACATCACTAAATTATGCTAAACTTTTTTAACAAATAAACAATGCCAGTAATATTTATAGTAATTGCGGACCATGGAATCAAATCACATTCATAGTCGTAGTGTAACTAAGCCTGGCCATTGCCGATGTTTGTAATACTTGCCACCATCACAATGTTGAAAAGATTTTTCTCTAGTAAATTGCCTCTAATGCATTGTGTTACCAAAACATGACTAAAAAAACAAATTAAATGCTTCTCGTTAACTATGTTGATATCTTCAAATCCAATTGTTTTCAATGTTGTTAAAGCCATAAGGCGCATTAAGATGCAAAGGGTCCTTTGGGCCTAGACATAGGCACAAGCCTAGTGGAAGTGGGACCGCCCCTTCATGAGACATATATAAGGGTTTTATAATAAATTTCAAATGTTAAATCTCATAATAGAAGAGAAACACCAAAAAATATTTATGATAATAATCATATACTCATAATTTAACCAATAATATAAAATATAATAATTATTAAGCACAACTCACCACAAATGTACAAGATCAATAAAATTTATTAACAAATTTGAAATATTATTATTAAAATACTTAAATCAAACACTAACATTTATTAACATCATCAACAAAAGTTCATATCTTTTCTTTCCTTACCTTATAGGCTTGAATTACTTCATTTTTACATATCTCTCCAAGTTAGAAAATTCATTATTTATAGACTCCAATAGACTATTCCTAGAGGCTCTTATTATTTTAAGTTCACACTATTTCTCAATTTAGTGTTGTGCGTAGCCTTATTATACTCCAACAATTATAACTATAAAAACCTTTGTGCAAATTTATTATTCTCATCATATTCTTCATTCATTCTTCTAATCTATCACTCATTACTTTTATTAATTATAATTTCATAAATACCAACTTAATATTAAGTAACAAGTAATTATAACAGAGAATTTAAAAATAAACAACAAATTTTTAAAAAATTATAAGGTGCCCAAGGCTCACACTTTGAGACTAAAAAAATGCACACGCCTTAGAATGTAGGATCATGATTGTTGAAATGAGGCTCACCTAGGTGCGTTGAGGTGCTTGGGTTTGAGCCCCAAGCCTAGGCCCACCTTTAACAACATTGGTTGTATTGTCATAGTTTTCTACTCTGATTTCCAATTTACAATTTGGGTCAATCTTTCCTGTCAATTATTTAACATATCTCACAAATACAAATTCCATACACATCTAAGAATAGACATTGCTATGTTAAATTCTACTTTTAAGATTACATTTCTAGGAAACTATATCAAAAAACAAAAGAATAAGAGATGCTTTGTACCTTTAACAACATTCCCCAATCCTAGATTCAGCAGTAAACCCATCGTGACATTACATTATTGTCTTACTTTGGCAAATTTAGTTCCTTGAAGATAGTTCAAAAATTTTAATGGTGTTCCCACTTCATAATTGTTTCCATGCCTCTGATAAAACTTTCCATTCCAAAATTTTTTACAATATCTTCATTGGAACACTGTATTTTCTCAAGTATCACCTTACTTTGGCAAGTTTAATTACTTGATGACGGTACAAATAATTGTAATGGCGTTAGCACAGCAGCGGAAAAATTAAGCATCCACTCAAAATAGTTGAGGAGGAGCAACTTCTCTACTGTCTCCTTCTCTAACCTCCAGCAAAAATCTAAACCTCCTTCAGTTTTAGCTTGAATCGGCCATGGGCACGGGTACTTGACTCTAGAGTCAAACTTGTTGGGGTGACAGAAGTTGTTTATCAAACTTGGAAGAGGGTAGAGTCAAACAGTCAGGCCCTCTGACAAGATGGCCTTGACGCTTTGCCTTCCGACAAGACGATCTCGATGTCTTTTTTTTCTGACAATCTGGCCTCTTACAGAGCAGTTCCGACAATCCAGTTCTCTGAGAGACCAACTTTCTAACAACTCAGCTTCCAATAATCCGGACTTTCTCTGACAGTCCAGATCATGACATTTCGGGTCCAGATCTTCCCATGTCATAGCTGGACCCATTAGTCACGTATGGCTTCGCCTTCACAACCCTTTTCGCAACATTCTAAACTCCTCAAATAACAAAATCATTTTCCAGCAGAATTACCCAGCCAAAAAAATTAAAAAGATGCTCATATTACCAGAAGTATTATGAGAGCTAGTATCATCAGAAGTTCGGAAAATTTTTGGTTTTCACTTCAATTTTTTGTTTCTCTGAAGTGATTAGTACTAGGGATGGAGAGAAAAAGAACTTGGTTTTGCAGTGTTCACTTTTCTCCTATGGCCACAAGCCTTACGGAAGACATATAATTTGGATTTCCCTATAAACGAATCCTTTACAAAAAGAACCGTCATAAATCTTTTTTTTTTTTCCACATATTTGCATTCTTAAAAGCACTGACACCGCTACTTTAATCTATTATATTTCACTATATTCATTAATTCCGCACGAATTCGAGTAACTAAGCCAGATTTTGTTTAAATTTGAAGATTTCTCGAGCGGAAAACATCTGTTTGGTCTGCCGGAAGCTGATAGAAAAAGAGAAGAAACCACGATGGGGAAGAGAAAGAGGATTTACCAAGGAGGGAGCCTGATCAGGAATGGCGAATCCAGCTTTAAGGAGCTTGGAGCCGGCATCGACAACAACGGCTTCCATGTTCTTGTATGGACAGAGGCTCTCACCTCTGAACTTCGTAAACGTCTTGCTCGCTCGCTATGTATCTGTAGCCTCACTCTTCATTAGTGTTCAAACCCCAAGCGGGGCTGTATCATTTGAATTTAAACTAAAAACAGCAAAAAACATTAGAAAATAATCACTATGGTACGATTTAATTATTA